>CAJHUC010001181.1:0-89774 GCA_905146915.1 Ostreobium quekettii
TGCATGGTCGGACAAGCAGCCAAGACTCAACTTGTCTTACAACTAAACCAAGAGAAGCCACGAGCAAGTCTCGGACTCTCTTAAAATACCAGAATGCGCCTCTTTTTCGCCCACAAGAACTCACACTCTGAACGGCGGACTGAACTCACACTTCACATATGCACAACACGCTACCCTGACACCGACCCATAGCATCGACCCACGGCACCGACCCACAGCTCCAACCCATAGCACCAGCTCACGATCACCAAAATTAGTAATATTGAAGCTGATTGTTGTCCAGCCGTCCTCCCACCATCTCAATCAGGTCAAGGTGTGCACCAGTCAGCCAGCACATGAGCAGGTGCTGCACAACATGGCAGCTGCGCCTGTCTTGGTGTGACAGACTTTCATCTCTTTAAACTGGCTCTTTAATCTGTGTTCACTTCTCTCATTACATTTCACTGCACATCAGTGTTCAGCCACCGACCTCCAGTCATGAGAACTGGAAAGTTGCATGTGAAACATCGAGAAAGGTGGCAGCCATTCAAAGATATTGTTGATGGCATTCCTTGAAACGGGATTCTCATATGCCACCATTCGATCGTAGGTTCACAAATCAGTAATTGACGGAGGCGGATCAGTGGTCGATTTCTGATAATTCGAACATGTAGCATTTTCTTTGCAATGGCTTCATAGACTCTCGTCAGCAGTGGCATAGACAAAAATTCGGAATTGCCCACAGACGTAGTTTCGACATTATACTCGTCCTGGTAGAATATCAGCTCGAGCGCGTCCCAGTAGATGCTCAAAATTGGTAAGAACACTCAACCTATCGGCTCTTGGCCACTGCAGATTCGATGGCGGTCGCGGTTTATCACATTAAGCGATTGCCCTCGAATCTAGTCTTGCCCCTCAAACCTAAACTTCCTCGTGCATGACATGAAGTGATGGGACCAAGATAGTGCACGTTGATGGCAGGTACCCCCCAACGCGGCAGGGGGCGATGTCACCTTGTGCGTGCAACAATTTGTCCGTGGTTGCGATCCACGATCGCGACTAAGATGTGACCAAACATCGCAGATGAAGAGTTGCAGTTGGCAGCACAGCACAATGAAGTGGCGGGACACATTGTTGTTTTGTGAACCATGATTCCAACAATATGAATTTCTAAAGCTGTACCAAGCTATGTTTGATAAGCTGCTGACTATCCGCCTGTCTGCTGATCGTCCCAAGAACAGAGTTGTTGCGCATTCTTTGCGGCCTTCCATTCCGCGACTCCGAACGCCCACTTGGCACCACGCAACCGTTGAGTGTACTTATGCCGACGCGGGGGGCAGTGACTGGCCTATGACTGCTCCATTTCAGCATATTTTGATCCGGTGTTTGCGCGATCAGAGCATCTTTATCGGTCGGTGCTATTGCACTGGCGGAGCTATACAGGAACGGTTCTCATTGGCTGCCGTGCCACCTTACTAAGGTGGCATTTGCCGAATAGCACCGGTGCTATTGCTCCCCTGCGCGCATCCGCAACGGCGGGTGCTATGCCTACGCCGAATAGCATCACAGCAGCACTAAAATGTTCTGCGCGAATAGCACCGAAGATATTCTGGGGTGCTATTCGGCCCCGAGCGGTGCTATTTGGGGCCAAAATAGCGCCGCTCGGCGCCGAATAGCTCCGGGGGTGCTATTGGGGTGCTATTGCCCCCCAACCGTTAATGATGTTTTTTTGACTCGGATAGCCGAATAGCTCCGCCGGGACAATAGCACCCACCGATAAAGATGCTCTCAGTGGCAACTGGTACTTTGTGGAAAGCCGCTTCGGACTGTTCTTGAAAGGTGAGCAAATCAGTACATTGGTGACGCCACATGCATCAAGTGGCGCTTCGCGCACCCCCCGCGCAGCCTTCGATAGCTTCCATGCCCGTGCTCCCCGTCCTCCCCGCGCGTTCGCCCTGTCCGCGGTGCATCCCCCGGCCCCCGCAGTGCACCCCCTCGACGCCGGCTGCCTGCGCGTCTGGAGCCGGCAAGGTGGGCCAGGCGGCGCCCAGGCTGGGCGGGATGGCCGGCAGCAAGCTCCTCAGCGTCGCCCCAATGTGAGTCGCGGCGCGCGATGGCGCAAACCCGAGCGTCCTCGCCCGCCCGGGCCTGGAGGTTGGAACGCGCGGCGCCAGCCAACGCAGAGGATGCGCGGTCGCTCTGTATTGGCGTAGCCTTGCCTGTAGCAGCAATTGGATCAAGGGAACGAAGGGAGTGACATGGGGAGGTTCGCCTTGGCAGGCAGCTTGCCAACAGTCGGCCACCCAAGGAATGGATAGAGTTGGCAGCACACTCAATTGCAAACCCATGTCTTACCAAAAGACTGATGCGATGTCCGGCAACGTCTGAATGTCGCGCAATTCAAGGCAGTGAATGGGCCACTCCGATCCACATTGCTCCAATTTGTCGACCCAACCATGACCTGGCCAACCTGTCCAAGGCGGTACAAGCGGAATTGGGGAACAGTCTTCCCATTTCCTTGATGCTGTTAGTCATTCAGCAGCACAGCTGCTGAGTTCAACCAGCACTCTGAAAATGTAGCCTGCCACCCATCAGCTAATCCTTGTCATGTTTAGTGGATGGTTTGAAATTCTGAGTTGAACACAGAGTCAGAAAACGAAACGTTGCCCACTCACCTGAGATTGTGGCAGTACAGTGTCAAACATACCATATAATTGTTGTTGCCATCCCATCGCACAATACAACTGTCATGAAGCCGCTGCCCTAAAGTGGATGAGTGGCACGCATCTGATGTAGATATCTCTGTCGCATCCAAGCAAGATTCCAAATAGGTCAACAACCTCGAAGTTTGTTGGTTGGCGCCAGTGCTGTCAGAATTCCGTGTGTGACAAGGGATGAACATGATGGAATGTGAAAAGTGATGGCTAGAGGAGCTTTGCATTTGCGGGTTCAAGATATGACGATCCAGCAATATTTTCATTCACACTGCGGCCTTCCCTCCAGTTTTTTTGAAAAATACTGCTACAAGAGTCGGTGTTGGTACTGAAGCATGTGGCACTAAACAGAACCATAGTACATACCCAGTTTAGATCATTTGGATGTTTGGAATTCTGTTTGTTGTCTTGCGACCAGTGATGAGCGGTTTTTCATCTTCTTCACAAATACTCCCCTTTGGAGAGCGCTGCATTCCTTGTTTTTGAAAATGACAGGCTCGGTTGTGGCCAGTGTGCAGTGCAAATAAATGTTCTGCCCTATCTATCTTGATGGAGATGCCCCATCACACGGTGCAGTCATGGAGTGGCCAGCTTGGGTTCTTACAACATTGCAAGGGGCTCGAGAATGTTTTATGCCAGTTGCCAAAGGGTGTGATTCAGGGGTACAGTTCTCCATGCCAGAGTCGCATTGTTGCTTGTTTGCTTGCATGCTGGACCATTTGAATTGTGTGCTGTGCAGGATGGACGTCACTGACGTGCAGTTCCGTCATCTTGCCCGCCTTCTCTCTCGACACACTTGGCTGTACACTGAGATGGTGGTGGACCAGACTATCCGCCACAACCCAGTGACGGACAGGTTCTTGTGGTACCCACCGGAGCAGCACCCGATCGCATGCCAACTGGGCGGAAGCAACCCATCAACCCTCAGAGAAGCTGCTCAAATAGTGGCACAATATGGCTACGATGAGGTCAATCTAAATTGTGGCTGCCCAAGGTGAGCAAGCACTATTGTGCACCTTAGCATAGGCCAGCATTGGTTCAGCCAGCAATGGTTTGGACACCTGTTGGAGAAGCTGGTGACGATAGCCAACAAGGTGAGTGTGTTGTTTGTCCTGGGCCCAATTCTCAGGTGCAGACATGGAAGCATAGGCAATGGGTGTGCTCCACAGGGTTTGGTTGAGTATCCCTGGACAACCATGTGTGAGTACCTTGGGTCTGATCTGGGGCCATCGGCTTACACTTGCAGCTACAATTCCTTGCAAGCGCCATTGCATCAGCAACCATGATCAAATTAACAAGGCAGAACAGAATGGATACCTGCTGTGATAAATTCCCAAGCTGTGCAGTTTCATGCACATTGGCTTGCATCTTTTGAAGTTATGGGTGGGGTCATCACAGCATTCAAGTTGGCCTGAACAGAGATGTATGTGTATAATGTTTGATGGTGCAGTGACCGCGTGGCCGGTGCCGGGTGCTTTGGGGCTGCTCTTATGCTCCAACCAGAGGCTGTGGCAAACTGTATGGCTGCACTGAGGGAGGCGACAGATGTTGCAGTCACTGTCAAGTGCAGATTGGGTGAGTCCTGCTTATTGTGTGGCGACCAATAGCCTTCTCCGTGGCTATTGTTTCAGTGAAGTTGTTTTGCAGCTTTCCCAGTACTGCATGGCAGGGCACAAGGCGTTTGTTTTGTGTACTGCAGCTGTGCACAGGTCTCCAGCAGCATATTGCTTTGAAGCACATTCTGTGCACGAACATGGGCATTGGTTGTGCAGCCCGCAAAGCACAGTTCACACCATTGTATGCCAGAGGCAATTGGCGGTGATTCTTGTCCTGGGGAGCTGGCCTTGCTGATGAGGGCTATTGGAAGACCTGGCAGTTTCCTGAAATAGAATTAACACATCCAGAACAGGAAAAAGAACGCGGAGTTCAGCAACAAGTGCAGTCATGCTACTCGAACCATAGCAGTGCCTTCATTGCCCCTGGATCTGTCAGCCATTTGAGCGCCTTGAATTGTGTCTCAGTTTGTTCACTGCATCACCTTGAATTATACCTCAGTTTGTTCACTGCATCGCTGTGGCCATGCTGTGACAGGTGTTGATCAGGCAGACTCCTATGAGGAGCTTTGCAACTTCATAAAGATTGTCTCTGAGGGTTCTGACGTTCGGCACTTCATCATTCATGCCCGCAAGTGCCTACTCAAGGGTCTCAGCCCTCATCAAAATAGAACAATTCCCCCATTGAGGTGTGTATATCCAGAACGTGGAGCGGCCCTGAGCCAGTTGCACCTTCAAAATCTTGGCTGTCACATTGTTTGGATGCATGAACATCACAGCACTGATTGCTTCCATGGTCTGATGCTAGTCAAGGATGAGCTGGTGCTGTTCTTTTTCCATTGCAGTTGCCTTAACGCAATCTGGGGCAATTTGGGCCAGTATTGTGTTGCAAACTACAGATCTGCTCTTGCACTGTGGCAGAGCATGAGCATTAGCTGGTACCTGAATTTTTGGCAGTTCTACATTCGCTACACAGCTACCACCAAGATTTGTCTTCATGCAGAAGAATCTACCCTTCATACTAGGATCACTATTGCAATGAATGGTCAGCCAAGCCATAGCCACAGGGACATTGTGTTTTGTTCTTCTCCTGGCGTTTGATTCACCCAATGTGGCAGGTATGGCTGGATCCATGCCCTTATTCGAGACTTTCCTGATCTGGAGTTCAGCCTGAATGGGGGAGTTAAAACATGCGAGGACGTGCGGAGCATTCTGGACTACCGGTCGCCAGAGGGACGTGGCGTGCGCAGCGTGATGGTTGGTCGTGCTGCATATGATAATCCATGGAATATGCTGGGAAAAGCTGACACCATGATTTTTGGAGCTGAATCGAATCCTGCTGCGAATCGACGACAGGTAATGCGCAGTCTGCATGATGTGCATGGAACGTAATTCATTGAAGCGACACGAAAATTGCTATGGAGTGATGCTGGTGACTGCCGTTCTTGTGGGGCTTGATGTCGCCTGGTGGGCTGTGCACAGTGCCCACAAATACATCGTACCACGTTGACAATCTGTCATTCTGGGATTCGTCTTCACAGCAAATATTTATCACATCTGTTTCTCTGCTGCGATCACCTTGTCATGTCATCAGTCCATTCGCGTTGCTGCATTGTCATAGGCATGGCCAACACTGTGCAACAATTTGCATTGGCATTTGACAAGTGACCACCCTGGGGAAAACAAATGCATTCTAGCGAAACAATTTCCTGGGGCCCGCCTTGATCGATTCCACCTAATTTTGCAGAACACACTAATGATGGCACCATCTTTAATGACCACAACTTGTTTTTGGCCAACTGTGGCCGAGTGACAGTATAGCACCTGTGTGGCAAGTCGTCATTGTGTGGAACCAGTATGCTAGAAGGCCTTGTTGCTGGTCCTGACCAGAAATGAAGGATTCGGGGATGCCTAGGGTGCCATACTTTTGCAGTGGAATGCGCACCAAAGATTCAGTTAAGTCGTTGAATTTGTTATCCGTCTATGTGGGACCAAGGACCTGAATACTTGCAATAGTCGTGACGGCTTGAGCACCTCGTTTTTGTCTGTAGCGCCACGTGTTGCAGCACCCTGTGCTGGGTACAACCGATCTGTGGCTCACGAGGAAATGGGGAGAAGTGGCTGCCATCTGTGCTGGTCATCTTTACGGTTTTGGGTCGTTTTGAATTGTCAGGTCCTGAAGCAGTATGGCGAATTCGCTGACGAGATGTACGGAAAGTGGAGTGCCGCCATGGATGGCAGCAAGAAGCCCAGTATGCGGGTGCTCATCAAGCCCCTTCTGAACCTATTTCATGGCGAGAAAGGCACCAAGCAATGGAAGCGCGCTTTGGATGCCCACCTCTTGGAAGGCTGCCAATGCGTGTCCGAGCTGCTCCAAAAGTCAATGTCAGGTGTTCCAGACAGCGTCCTTGATGCGCCACCTGCGGCAGCTGGCAAAGGAGTGGACTACTGCCCAGGGGAGCAACCAGAGCCTTGTGTGAGGGGATTGGGAAATGCGGGTTTGGAGAATGGGTCACAAAGAGAGGAGTTGGTGATTTTGGAAGCAAACGGCTAGATCGGAGATGACTGTGGTGTGCCAGCAGGGCAGGCCATTGTGGAGCGAGCGTTTACCAAACCCCTTTCGATGGTGATTCTTTTGCCTCGTCAATTGAATTTATTTCATTTCCATTGGTATTTTTCGGAGTGCGAGGTTCTCAGGGCGATGTGTAATTAGATTTGATGGTGCTTCCTTTGCGAAGCAATTTCGAAGAATCTTCTGTACTTGGCAGCCCCCCAACCACGAGGAGCACAGGGAACCCTCTGAGTTGCCTTGGTCGCCGTTAAGAGGATTCCCCAGAAACGCATTCACTGGCTTTGTGCGTGCCGTCGGCTACGCCGTGCGTCCGTACATAGGGCACTACTGTGACTTTTGTGAGCTGGACGGACGCTATGCCCAGAGCTTTCCCCAAAAAGCCGAAAAAAACTGAACAGATGCTTCTCAGTACTTTAGGACAGTACTGTGCGAATGTCCACCAACATTCTTGCGCCGCTGCGAGTTGGCTGCAGCACGCAACTAGCTGGCAGACGGGCTGGCACACGGGCTGGCTCACGGCTGTGCCCCGCCCAACGCGCCGCCTTCAAGCGCCTTTCCTTCCCACCTCCTATCGGCACTCCCAGCTTGAAAGCAGGCCCCCGCGGTACGCCGCTGCAACTGCCGCATCTGCCATCCACTGCGGCGAGAATGCCTGCCTCCATTGTGCCTGGCCGCCGCGCAGCACCCCCGGCCACGCCGGGCAGACAGTGGAACCGCCGGCCCGACCGACGTTGGATAGCCGCAGGATAGCCAAAAGTGCAGCTGCCCCCGCCGCCATCAGCCCCGCCCAATTTTGTCAGTTCGTGTCGAATTTGCCAAATGCGCCACGTTTTGCGAAGCAAACCTTGCCATCGGGTGTCCCTGCCCGCAACCGTTTCTCCCTGGTGCGCCCTCCCCATCGCTCTGCGTGCTGATCGTCAGCTCGGCAGCCGATTGGCCACCACTCTCAAGCCGTCCATCGACGTTGGGCTGGCAATCGCAGGCAATGGCCGAACACCGCTGAAGATCACCGTAGGGCGGCCAACGCTGATCGCCACCGTCTGTGTCTCGCAACCTGCTGTTCTCCAGGCAGCCAGTGGAATGCTGCTTGGGTTCGCCACCCCGGGCCGTGCCCTTTGCGCCTCAGCTACGGCAACCCTCCAGGCCGCCATGTCTGACAGTGAGGCGACTTCAAATATCATCGCAAGCGTGCGTGGGCCCCACGCGTACGGCCTGAAGCCTTACCTCGATTGACGATGGTATCTTGGCTGACAGCTACGGAATCTCTTAGCCACCGTCCCTCCTTTGAGTCACTGCGCGCTAAGCATACAAAAGGTCGAGCAAGTGTCTTACCTAACAGCCTCAGCGGACGACGCTAACTGCGAGCAAAGGTCTTGCTAGCTCGTGATGTGAGTCTCACATCACGAGCTGAAAAGCCCCCTTGCTCGACACTATGAGGGGGTAGTCATGCCACGGGGTGTCTCCAAGGCCGCCTTCATGGCATTCAAACAGCGTCGCCCATCTGATAAAATCCTGCCGAAAGCTGTCAGTGCTTAGGCGCTCCGTACACCCTACAAGCCCAAACCAGATCGCCAAAGAGCTCCCGGCGTCGGCAAACGGCTTGCAGCGCGCGCACAAAGTCGTCCCCAACGGACCCCCGTCTGATTTCGGCTCGCTGACATGTCGCAAACGTGGCCTCCTAGGCCACGCTTACATAACGAGTTTCGCCATCGAAAGTCACTGTCGGGCGGCAGTGGCTGTGCCGACCACGAAAGCCCAACATGCGCCTGCCGCCATCACAGGTCGACCGTCAACACCTATTTGAACGTCCGACGGGCAGCGAGCTCAGATCAGACCGGCGCTGCTGTTTGTGTGAGTTCCCCAGATCGCCCCGTCGATCCCCCACGGCCTCAACCCTTCTCCCGGCGGGCGGACCGCCAGGCCGAGGCCATGATCGGGGACGTGGAGTGGCCCAAGAAGGAGCGCGAGGTGCGCAACTTCTGCATGGACTCCACCATCTGGGACGGCGTGGCCTTCCGCGACGGCGACATCGTGATTGGCTCCTATTCCAAGGCCGGCACCACGTGGACGCAGCAGCTCGCGGGCCAGCTGCTCACGGAAGGGGACCCCGAATTCGACAGCAGCAAGGCCACCATGTGGGTGGAACTCGTGTTCCCGCCCAGGGAGGAAAAGCTGCGGGTGCTGGAGGAGCAGTCGAGCCGGCGGTGCATGAAGACGCACCTGCCTGTGGACGCCCTCTCGCTGTCGCCCAAGGCCAAGTACATCTACCTGGTTAGGGACGGGCGGGACGTGGTCTGGAGCTTTTACAACCACCACGTGGCGCTCAAGCCCGAGTCGTACGAGATGTTCAACGGGCCCACCAACCCCGGCCCCCCCTTCGAGCCGCCCGTGGACGACGTTCGAAAGTACTGGCGCGACTGGATGGATCGCGACGGCCACCCGCTGTGGCCATTTTGGGAGCATGTCAGGGGATGGTGGAGTGTGCGGCACTTGCCCAACGTCAAGCTGCTGCACTTCAACGACCTGAAGAAGGACTTCGACAAGGAGGCGCGCGGCCTCGCGGACTTCCTGGGGATCCCGATCAAGGAGGACAGGTGGGCGGACATCGTGGACCACTGCTCGCTGGAGTGGATGCGGAAGACGGAGAAGGGCGGGGGGTTCATGGAGGACGGCGCGTTCTTCAGGCAGGGGGGTGTGAACGGGCGGTGGAGGGACGCGCTGACGGGCGCGGAGTGCGAGGAGTACGAGAGGCGGGCCGTGGAGGAGCTGGGGGAGCAGTGTGCGCACTGGCTGGCAACTGGGGAGAGACTGGACTGACCGGCGTGGGGGCGTCAGTGGGGGGGGCGTCAGTGGGGCGGGGCGTCAGTGGGGCGGGGCGTCAGTGGGGGGGGCGTTGTGGCGTCAGTTTTACGTCAATTTCTGCGCGCGTGGTCCCGGTTTCGTTGCTGTTGGCTGGGTGGCATGCCGTACATACGTGTCATGACGTGCGCGAGGTTCAATGCGCTCTTGACAGCGCTCGCTGTCCTCATCCTCCGGATGTTCTGTTGGATCAATTCACAAGGAGGCTGGTGGTTTAATAAGCTTCCTCTACTTCTGGCGTCATGGATGGTCACGTGTGCAAGCGGCGGGCTCGCCTCGTGCGACACACCAACTCGGGCGCATTTCGCTCGCCACCTCGATCCTGACTTTGGCTGGGGCGTCCTAGCATTGCTGTTCATTGGCACGGCAATGCATCATATACTTCCGTTGCCCGGTATTGGTTGAAACAGTCTGGTGTGAGGCAATTGTGTTAGCGCTCATTGCCCTTCGGAAATCAGAACAAAGCGCCGCCTGTGAACTCGGTAATGTCCCTCAGGCTCTGCAGAGAACATGCAAACACAGCTCAAATATCAGGGCTTTGAAGCAAAGTGACTCGACCGGGAATTCGAAAAATCCCCAGGCTTCACACTAACCCGCCAAACACATCCCCTGAACGGGTCGCTTTCGGACTGGAGGTGTGCAGCGCAGAATGCATGTCTGCCACCGCCGTTTCGGCAGCGGGTACTAGCTCTTTCCAGGGAGCTGCGAGACTGCGGAGGCGGGATCTGCACTGCGACATCGTGGACCTTGACCATGATTTTCAAGAACAAGTGAAAATTTACGCTTGCGGGTTGGGAATGCTTGAATTGCCTAGGTAACCAAACACGCCGTTTGAGAGCGCAAGGCAGCCATAGAAGAGATGGCTGAATTTCTTGAGACCACTGTCGGAAATTTGACAGGATGTTGTTGTCATCAGACCTTGCGTGAACCAAAGCATGGAAGACAAGGCTAGGATCCTCAATTTCTTTTCAATTCCTTTTCGGCAGTGCACACGGGCAATGCCACGGTTTGCATTTCCAGCCCCCATTGCATCGCTATCGTGAGAGATTTCGAGCCACCCCCCCCCAAAACCAGGAAAGTCCACCATGTCGATATTTTTGGCTGTAAATGCACAGCTTAACCGTCTGTGGTCGCGTTAGTATACGCCGACGACCGATATGAATACACATTCATGTCAAGTTGAGCCTGGATGAACGGTAAACAATGCAGGCCATTGGTTTCAGTTCCACAAGAAAACACAGATCTCGGGCGCTCCCAGAAATTGCATGCTTAGGCTGTAGACAGCAAGCCTCCTGGCGACCGCTGTTCCCAACACATTGGCGCGTCGCTGAGCAATGTATCGAGGACTTGCAGAAACCGGCAATAGCGAGAAGCAAATCAAGACATTATATGTTCCCCATTGCGACTTTGCTAATCGTCAAGTTGGAACCCGAGAGGACAGGCCCGCAGGAAAGGCCCGGTCCTGAGTGAGGCTGTCATGGATCTGGGCCTAGGAGGCAAAGAACGTTGAATGGGTTCAATTTCTGTCTGTAATTGCGCAGGTGCGATGCCATATCAATACCCCTTTACTCATCATCATGTTCAATTCTAGCACATAGCTGTTTCAACGCATAGTGAGAGGTATGACCTAATTTCTACTGAAAAATATAAAGTACACGGCACAAATATGCCCACCTAAGCTAAACCGTGTCTTTCAGTCCCCGACAGAGCAAACGAGTAGATACATTTGTGAACATTCATACGCTCATTTATCACTATCAGTATGGGATCACTCACAGTAATTTTTCTGATTGCAAAAAGGCAATCATTTAATTGCAGTTGAATAGGAGTGCAGGGGTATTCAGAAGACGACGAATTCGAAACATATTTCATGTTTGTATCTATGATATCTTAATTGTGCAAGTATGTAATTTTTTCTTTCCGCATTTACGTTATTTGAACCCCCGCGGATGTTCTCTATCCTGTGGCCACATAATCAATTCCTGATGGGACGTGCGTCCGCGGTTTATCCCTTCAGGTCCTGAAGGATTCCTGGAACCCATACATAAGGATTTGTCCATGCACAGGCGGTCCCAACCGCAATGATAACCAGTATTCCGACCCGTTTCTGCATGACTGCACCCTCACAGTCCCATCACAGTGACGGCGATTGCTCAAACCGGCCGAATTACGTACGGAACGATTGATTCGGTAAATGAATCCTCAGGTGTCAACTGCGCGTGGCGCCTTTAAATGTCCGCAAATTTGTGGGCCTGTTTCTGGCGTATTTTGTTGAACATAACGGCACAGGGACGAATGGCACTCCTATCCCCAACTTCCAACACATGAATAAAAGCACGAAAAATGTCACAAAGTGACGGCGCTCTAAAGAAGTTTCGAACATAAATGTTCGAAACGACACCGAAGGTTGTGATGCACGTTGGCAGTACCGGAATGTCTTTGTGCGGATGCGCCCGCCATCTATCCAGGGGCACGCTCACGCAACGGGGCACGTGGATATTTGTTGGCCTTGCTGAAATATATCGTCAACAAGGGCACGTTGCTGATGGTTCATCTGAACGGCCCCCGGCAATCAGAAAGATGCCGTGGGCGGACCAAGCATCATTGGACTCCAGCACGAACCAACTGGAGTGTCTTTGCGTCTCTCCTGCTGCAATACAACATCTATGCCCTCAAAATGCAGAGACACTGTGATGATCAAGCTTGGGCCTTCCACTGAAAAATGGCGCCCTTTATCGCCCATGGCTAGCAGCTCCATTTGCGGGCAGCGTGTGAGCGCGACCTTCAAAAGGCCTCTTTGCGGCTCTCTCTACGGCCACCCAGCCCTTTATCTTGCGGCTGTGACCCCTAAAGATGCGATGCCTAGCGGTGCAGAAACGCGCAATACCGATGGAGCAATTGCCGAATAATGTACTCCTCAGAAAGCGATGATGCAACTCTACTGCCAGAATTCTGCCGTATTCTAAATGCCAGAATACTCCAAGTATTCAGCAAAGCGCAATATGCCCGTGCACTCCCAGGATTTTACTGTGTTTTCCGTGCAAAAACATCCACACTCTCAGTGGCCCTTCACTCTTGCCATCTGTTTATTTTACGTGTCAGCTGGTTGGTGCGTGGGCTTTGTGTTGTTACGCATTTGCAAACGCAAACAGGCCCAGTCCTACTCGTAGGCAAAACGTGTGTAACCTGATCACTGACCGTGCTCGCCCGTGTCAGGCTTACCGACCACCAAGTCTTCGGCTTAAACACGGCGAAGGGAGGAGCGTTGGGTGCTGCGTTGGCGACGCTGACCCCTCGCTGGCTGCCCCGGTCCTAATCCTAATTCCCATCTGCCCGCCACAGCAAGGTCACACATTCTTCGCCACCCCCAAACGCAGCTACCATTCTTCTTTGTGGGGAGTCGTGCGCGTCTGGGACCCGCAATTGTGCTGTCAGAACAGCAGACGGCAAAGGGCGTGTGTCGTCGCTTGGGGCAGCGCGAGGCTAACCCCGTCTGTGGCGACGAGTGGCAAAGATGGCAGTTCGTGACATGAGAGGTACCCCTAAGTCTGGCCCTGCGCCCTGTAGACGGTTCTTCCCCGTTTGGCTTCCCTCCATTCAAGCGTTGCTGACGAGAGCTCTCTTGTTTTGCTTCCCTCCCTCCTCGGCGCCCTTCGGACTGCAGTGTAAGTGGCTCCCACCTGGCTTAGGCGCGAGTTTCTGTGCGAGCCCGCGATTTCCCCGGCGCCCTAGGGCTCCGATTCGCATGGATTCGCCAGCAGCTTTGTTCCTATCGCGGGAAATATCCTCAGGAGGAATTCTTGGTCAGAAATACTTGCGTGGACGCCATGAGTTCAGCTGCGAGGAGTGGGTGTGCTGGGAAGGGCGTGCGCGTCGATCAGCTTTGTCCACAGCCACGCGCAGTTTGTTGCCAATGGCGTTCTCCCATGTCGGTTCTACTTGGGGAACAGACGCCCGATTGGTGTTGCGGCTGTGCATCGGCTTTCCTGCTTGATAAATAATGGTTATCCAATGTCAGATGAGCCGTAGGGCGCACGTGGGCGAGCTGAAAGTAGTGTTTGCCGTCTCGTGTAGGGTGTTGGTGCTGGCGCTCATGTTCTCCGTCAGCGTTCTGCTGCAGCTGCTGGTGGGTGAAAACGGTTTGTAGTGTAGAAGACTCAAGGGTGGTTCCAATTTTTTGTGGGAATGTTGCACACATCAGGCCTTGGCCATGCAGAGTTGGAAGTACGAAACCAGACTTTAGGCAGCCCCAGTATGACCACGATGGGAAGCCCGCTCCCCCCCCCTCCCTCCTCTAGGACATCTGTAGGCCTTCCTGTCAGCCTGGAATTGACTTTAGGTCATCCATTTGCTCATGGTCACTTGAACCAATGCTGCACTGGCTGTGGCAGAGCTGAAGCACTCCATTAGAATATGGAGCCACTTTGCCTAAAAACTGTTTGGTGTCCAGGGTTGCGCCCTGTTCAACAACTGGTGGCCCATGCTGACTGCCCTCCTCTACGTGTTTGTGCCTATGCCTTATTTGTTCTTTGGCTCATCTGGTGGAGACTCGCTCTATGGCGATGGCGGAAATGGGTGGGTTTTGCTGCTGGTCTCTGCTTCTGTTGAACAGATACTCTTGATGCACACACCCACACACACCAGTCATACCTTTGCATAGCAGAAAAATAGATTGCTTGTCCACCATTCGGCCATTCCACAATTGTAGGGCTGCTTCACGTGTCTCCAAATTGTGTGGTGGCCTTGGTGGTAGCAGTACCTTGGTACTGATGTTTAAAAGGTTCCTGTCTATGCAGTTGCTTCATGCTAAATGTTCCTTGCATCTGCACATGTGCCTGTGCTGAAAAGCTGACTTGCAACTGTGCCAACAGTTTGAGCTGCAACTGGAGAGATGAGTTGTTGCAGATGCTTTGCTACAACTGTGGTCAGGCAATTCTGCATCTGCACAACAGTTGCAGAGCTTTGCATAGCTCGTTGCATTGTTGGACAGCTCAAGAGTCAGGGTCGGCCAGATATTTTGAATGCGTTAAATGTTTTTGAGCACGTCAAGTTGATTAATTCTACTGTTGCACTCGGTATGGCAGAATCATGAGAACTAAGGAAGCATGACTTAGGCTGTTGGGAAGGCTTGTTGTTGGGCCACTTGTTATTTTTGAAGAAGGATAAATGTGCCATTGGAGTTGCCTGACATGCGCCTTCTCTGCCACTTGAGCTGCCTCTGTATCAGTACAGGGATCTTTTGTGGCACTGCTGCATGTGGTGGCTCAAAGACTGTCCCATTATGGTGCCCCAGGATCCCTCCTCCCTGAACGATGTATTCATGGGTGCGTGCTGCCCTCCAACCACCAGTCCACATCTAAACCATGGCATTTCTACAAAGACAGTTGACAGTTAGATGCTGCTGTTGTTTGCAGTTGGTCCGACTGGGGCAAGTTTCTGACGGGGTTTTCTGCAGTGGGCATGATCGCGATTCCTGCTTCACTGCGGCATGCAGCAGTAAGTACCCGCAACACCTTTCACAATTCGTGACAGAGGTTTGAGTGACCTTGTGTTTGTGGCTACCAAGAAGGTCCCGTACATTGTTCACATGGTCTGTGAACGATCAACCACCTTCTTTCCAACAGCGATGCGAATGGTTCAAGGAGCCCATGAAATCCCTTGGCCAGTGGCTGTCAAATCAGCATCCAGTCATCAACGCAAGCCGATCCTTGCCACAAAGCTGGTCGAAACGTGCACAGGTCTACTCCAGGTCAACGTCTTGAGTCTGATTTATAAGCTGTCCACAGCTGCGGAGCAGCACCTTCCTAAGATCACATAGATCACTGACACCATTTCTTTTGCCCACGTCCCACAAACACTTTCCCACTCTCCCATACTCAACTGTGAGCTGATACATCCTGGAGCAGTTGCAAGTTATTTGCAACAGGACCTAGCAGTTTGATGTTGCATTGCCCTGAGCGTGAATGGGAATGTGTGCCCCACATCAGCAGGTGCATTGAATCGACAAGTGCTCCATGGTTCCTGTTGACTTCGTTCTTTGGCCATCCACAGATAATCAAGACCGGTGCCTTGGTGATGGAAGTCGCTGGGGCGTTGGTCCTTTTTGCCACGGTGTTCATCTACGATTATTTTAGCAGTCGCAGTGGCTACCTTTAGATTGCAGAGTGGGCGCCACTTTGAAGATCCTAAACGGGGCCAGCTGCGATTTGAACCCCAACTCGCAGGCTGTACCCGTGGATTGACAAGGGGCAAATACAGCTTCAGGGATTGCCCTCCTGTATGCATGCTGTTGTTTTGTCAGACTGTAGGTGTTTGCTATGCTTTGGAGTGCAGGTTGTGTGCATCAACGGGTTGCAGAAAGTTATGCCGGGATTGGCATCAGTGTGCACGAAGCTGCATTTTGCAGTCAAGGCGTTGGGTTCGGTCGGGGTGCATCCGTTCCTCCCCATTTTCTTTAAAAACGCCCTGAGCGCGTTAAACAGTGGACGGAAGGGACACACAACAACATCAAAAGTGTGAACAGGGGGCGCTGTGATCAAGAAACAGCACTACTAGCATGCTATCTCATTGCTAAACTGTTCATTGGCACGTCGTTCTCAAGCCAGTGGCAGAGGAGATGGTTCCTTAGCTGAGAATACAAAGTGTGCCCCACGTTTGGCTGGAGACTCGTCATCTTTCCAAAGCCGGAACTGCACGGGTTCTCATGAGGGCCACATTGCAGACCGGCACGGGCTGGGTCATCTTAATCTTCCACGTTTCTTGGACAGACATGGGCGGACTCTGGCAGAAAGAATTGACAATTCGTTGCGCCTGATGCACTGCGCTGCCTGCAGATAATTTGTACAGACGCGCATTGAAACGCAACAAGACTTAAATCCCGTACAGACTTGCAGAGAAGATGCCAGTCGGTCTCTTTCTGGAGTTGCACAGACACGGACCGCCCCTTGAGACCTGCGATGGACTGATCGAGTCAGTCACCATGTGTCACTGTTTGAAGGCACCAGCAAACATGACTGGCGGGCAATTTAACGCCTCCAAGCGAGCCTTGACACAATATTGTGTCATTAATGTGACGGAGTGAAATTGGCAACCCCTGAACCCCAGAGTCCATGAGCGGTGCAACAGACTTGTGATTGATTGCCCCGTATTGTGTCGGAATGCTGTTCCAACTGGGCCGTATGTACGATCTTTGCCGCGGCATTTGGCGCACTTATTCGGCTTGGTGAGCACGCACACGGGCGTGGCGCTTCTGCGGGAGGGCGTGGGTTTATGCAGTGACGTCCCTGAAGTCCTCCCTGGCTGAACGGCCGACTGGAATCGACCATGGCATCGCGCTTCGGTCGCCTGCTTGCCAGAGTTGTTGGCGAAGCGCGGGTTTTCGGGCGCGGAATAGCGGTTCGAGGGCAGGACACGCCCGTGGGTATGTCGTTCAGGCATGAGGGATGCTGCGGAGCCGTAATTGGGCGGTCGTTGACCCACCACGCGCGGCAATGGGGGCAGCCTTCCACCAGCTTCGCATCCTCAGGAGGGCGGCCGCCGCGGGAGAGCCGGGCTTCGTGCCTGTCGGACGCGCTGCCAGATGATCGGACTGGTGGGCTGTCTCCGTGGTTTTAATTGTGAAGGCGGCATTGAACGGAATTGCGGCGTGTTCATTGTGGCTTTGGGGTTATGGCGGATTGGCTGAGGGAAGGTCGCACCCAAGGGGCCGCGTCAGGAGCTCTTGCCGGAGTTGGCGGGTTCTGCTTCACCTCTTGTTGGGAAATAGGCGATGGCCCTATGGTGGTGTGTCGATTCTTGTGAGATCCACCAAAAGCTCATGAACGTCTGGATGAATGTGAACGCAGTGTGCATTGGACGGCAAGTTATCCTTGATGGTTTTGTTGGTGTCTGGGTATGCCTTTATGCGTGCAGACGAAGGTACCTACGGGATTGTCTGCAAATCTGCGTTGATGTTGTTGCCTTTTGGCCCTTCTTTGTTGATGCTGAGATTCGCAACCGTCTCTTTGCTAAAACAACAGGCTTCTCCGCTGCTGCCGCTGATGGGGAGCAATTGTCCAGTGAGGCAGAAGACGTCCCTCAAAACATGCATTCTGTTAAGGCCGCTCAAAAGCCAAAACGACAGCGAAATGCCTTCAAGCGTCAATGGAGGAGGAGGAGGGACACTATGGTAAGCAGCCAGGCGCTCTACTTCCTCAGACAATCCCCAATGCGTGGTGCATGGATTGCCAAAGGCTTTGCACCTGTGGCTGATGTGATTTCCCCCCCGGCCTGTGTGCCATTACAGCACAGTTCCGTCTCAATTTCATGATCATTCGCTTGTACTGGCAGGAATCTGCTAGCATCAGCAAAGAACAGAGGAAGGCTGCCAAGGCCAGGAAACTGGAGAAGGCCCAGGAGAGATGGAGGGCTGGAGCAGAGTTCATGCGAGCGTGGGCAGCCAAACAGGCAGAAAAAGAAAGAGTTGAGTCTTAAAAAGTGGGAGCTGGCTCAGCTGCTGGATGAATCTGTATTTATATTGAACCAGAATGCAGAATCGCATTGTTTTGTATTTGAAAATATGGACAGTCCTCTCTCCACGATCTGGTGTTTCGTTCCACTTTTACCCAGACAAAGAATCAAGCAGTGATGCTTCCGATGCAGCCATCAATGCACAACACAATGCACATGTGATGCACTTGTGTGTGTTTGTGTATATTTCCCTTGATATCCGTGCAAGAAGCCAAGATCGTAAGTATTCATGGAGCAACAACGTCCTGCAAAATGCAGCCAGCTTAATACAGGTCATGGCAGTGTTTCCTCATTTACTGCTGGTCTGGCCTGCAATGTGACGCAGAATGCCTTGCCACACAGCAGCAAAGTCAGCATATAAAGTGTGTTTTTATGGAATGGACACACAACTGATGTTTTGTCCTTGAGGTGCACCTGTTCGATCTAACGGGTTGCACAGTTAGTTCCTTTGAATGCATCTGCGATGGCGTACAATATCAAATGATGTGTCCTGTAAGTCTCTGGCATTTTGGGCCCCCACTTTAGGCCCCCGAATTTGATCTGCGATACACCATAATCGATTTACTTCCTTGGATGAAGCAATAATCTGATCTGTTTGACAACTCTCATGGCCCCCCACCGAGTTAGCTCATAAGGATGCAAATCCCAACCCTCATCCATCTGTTTCGATGCCTGATGCGCTTTCTCGGTTCGCTTCTCCAATTTTCTCTTTTGCCTCTCATATCTGTCTGCAATTTCATCATTATCGTCATCTTCTTCATGCACCTTCTTCAGTTGATATGACTGTAACCAGAGAAAAACGGCAGAAAATCAGCTCCAGTGCTGTTACACTGCGTGACGGACGACAGGTTGAACACATGTTTAAACATGACCATCATGGGAATAACGTGAGGCTGGGGCTGACCAGCTGATCCGTTGGTTTCATATTGTTGCACCAAGCATAGCAAGCGTACACAGAGTGCTGTCCACCAAATTCGGATTGTAAACATTGCAGAACAGAGGCTCCTGGGCACTTCTCAACCAAGGGTTGACGGGTACCCATCAGTTGGAGGATTGTCCGATACAAGTCATTTGTGGCCACGAAGGGCATGAACGGGTCATGAAAGGCACGAGGGCCATAGAATCCTAAATTCTGGAAAACCTAAACGCAACACAAATTTCATGGCCTTCATGTCCGGAACTGAAGGGTGTCCAACATTTGTGCTCAATGTGAGCATTTTCGTCATTGCTACGACGTTCGCTACGCGAGACCCTGACCGAAATTTCGGCGCCACATTGGTGCCAACACAGATGATGCTCCTACACGATTACTCGCAAACAATAGGATAAACAATAGGACACTAAATCTTGCCGCGAATGGTTGAACTTTCGTTGCAGCGAGTGCACATGACAGACGTGTTTTGGTTTGGGCAGCTCCAATCACAGAGTTCTTGTTTTAGAGCCCCTTTTCTCCATCGCTCTGCAAAACGGCACAGTGTGCTGCTTGGAGGTACTTGCTGCTAGATGAAATAAGACAACTGATGACGGTTCTGTTCGCAGGCGTCGCATTGCGACTTTGCACGTTGCAGGATGCGCTAGACGCAGCTCCCAATGTGCGGGTGAGCTCCAGATGCAAATTCGGGGGATATCATGTGGCCATCACAATCCCTGCCCACGTCAGCCACCAGCAAAGCGATAGTTGGTTTCACCTTCACAACCGACCCTCGTAATGCATCCAGGACACTTGCTTGGCTACAGGTCGTGGCGTCGCCAATGACATACACACGTTCCTCCTGCGCTCCATATGAAGGAACATCGACACCTAGAACCTTCATCTCGTACACACCCTGCAATACCGTGATGCCATAGACATGGCCAGCTTCAAAGAAAGCATTACATTACGTGGAATGGAGAGCAGCACAATCAAGGAAAACAAACTGATGTGAAAGGGCAAACGAGAAATGGCAACATCCGTCAGATTCGGTTAGCACAGGAAAGGTTGATTTAGATCTGGTTCACAAGCCCTCAGAGGCAGCAATTCGCGATAGAATACATATTTTGCTGCATGGCCAGGCAACAGATTGCTCGGTTCTTCAGTAAACCACACTTGAGAGTGCTGTCGACACATGACCGCCCAGTGACCAATAATTCGCTTTCTCCTGCAAACCCCAGCAATTCCGAAACCATCTGGAGCCTACCATGTTATGGAGTCAGCGGCATCAACGGCTTTCAGAGTCTTGTCAGAGTGTTTCGTGGAAGAAACTATGGAAAGGGAAAATAAAGCTGATCACACCAATGTTTGTGCTAAGCGCAATCTTGGCATCGTCACAGAAAAATGGGCGCATATAAATGAGCAACAATGCTTACTACCTTCGCTTCCACTACTCAGCCAAGTTTCACAGTTGTCCTGCTCGCGACACAGGGATCCCACCCGTTCCTACGCCCACCTTGCGCCTCTTTGCCTCCAAGAATGCCAAGCCCCTGCGCTCAGCACCTTTCAGGGGGAAGACCATATGCACCCGGCGCGGCTGAAACCTGAGTCCCCAGCCCTGTCCAAAGAAGGCCAATCTCAATTGGCATCCTCAATTCGTTACCCCAGCTTTCTGGGCGACATCTGTTACCGCATCTCCCACTGGGAGCACAGCTGAAACCCAGACGTTTTCTTAGTTGTCTGTCAGGTGGTTAAGGTTCGGAAAATAAGCTGCAAGATGTCATGGAAGTTGTGCGTCGTCACTCACAAGTCTCTTCTGCGACCACTTGAGTTGTGTGGATGTGTATCGCTGAGTAGAAATTTTCCCACAGAAAACGTGCAGAACGATATCAAATCATCAGTCTTGATCACGAAAAATCTGCCATTCCAGCATATCAGATCCGGACGATGCAGCAGTCTAATCACTGTGTTGCCACTGCACCATTGTTCCAGACAATTCATTCGCACTATTGCGTGCTTGTGCCCAGCAGCGCAAGTTCGTCGTAATATAGCTACTGCACACAACGCTACAGGATGGATTTATATTGGAACCAGATTACTCCTGTTGTGTCGTCATACTGTTGCTGTACAACTCACACACCACAATGCGGAGCAATTCTATTGGGCAGAGTTGTTTCGCACCTTTGTTCGCAGCCCTCCACCTGATACCAGGCATCCTATCATCTCGCCGCCTGCCAGTGGCGCTCCCATCACCTAAATAAACTTGCAGCTTCAGTGCACCACCTGAACAACTGGGAGTGGAAACTACCGAAGGCAGTGGATACAACTCTTGGGACGCTGGACAGATGTGGTTGTGATCTGGGCTACTCTACTTGTCAAAAGACATGACACAACCCTGACCTTTCACCTACCAAGCGATATCACGCACTAACAATAGACAGATATACCACTGGGACACAACAGGTTCTAGAAGCTCACCACCACTTGCCACCAATCACATGCCATGATATGAATGAAATGGCCCAACAGTTCCATGATAAGTGTGCCTGGAAAACATCCTCTGAACATGCCAGGGACTGTGCCAAAACTAAGTGTTCACAATTTTTGATCAATGCAAACATGACACATACGTCTAGTATTCCAGGATGAGTGTTGAGCTGTAGCAAAGCAAGTCGATAAACTGCTTTGGGATCCACAGCATATCGCCAACGAAACAGCATGTATGAAGCACTTAGAAGGGAAGCAGCCACAGCCTGTCAGAAACACACACGCTACCGATCAGTGCATGTCCATGGGATCATGTTCACCGTAGAAATGAATCACTTGTTGCAGTTGCACAACTTGTCACCATTATTGTGTCAATGTGAAGTTATCAGTGCCCTGTGCGGTGTACAGAGTTTTCCGATGGTGCATTTTAGGTTGCTGATAATAATATGCCTGTTGGCAATTGGCAAGTCAATCTCAGCAGAAAGCAAGAGGCCCATCAGGTCAACAGGATCAGCAAAATCCAGGCTGACAACGATGCACCCATCAGAGCACCCAGCAAGCAGTGCTTGAGGGACAAACCCCAACGCTTGAAAATCGTCCTTTACATTCACAATGCAAGAAGACACTGATGCTGTTGTATAGCATATAAGTACTCCAGTACTGCGAATACTCAATGTTAGCATGTCATTGCCATCCAAGGCCTACTGGCATCTATCAAACACCATACTGAACCATTGAATCGTTGTCCTTTGGTGCACCTCCTACCATTCCACCCAGCTGCGCTGCTCCTGAGCTGGATAGGATGGTCACTGCTTCAGACACAGTCCACCTGGGAAGCAAACACAGTTGTCATCACACCATGAACATCGGCATACTGTTCTGTGTGTGCCTTTGGACGGCATTTCTGAAGGAAGGATACTGAAACTTGACCAACATGCGCACCAAAGGATGTAGGCAGTTGTCAGTAGTGCAGCGACAATGACCTTTTTGTGGTGGTTCTTCCACAAGGCATCTGCTTGCAGGACCAAATCCCGTTGGCGATTTGGGAAGGACTTGGCGTAGTCCCAAAGCCCTCCAACCTGAATGGAAGGCATGCTGAACCGACGTCAAAAGCATTCGGATCTGCAATTCTTGACCTGCACAAATGCAAATGTGCTCCACACCACTGATGCATTTGGGCAGTTGGCCTAGATTTACTCTCCAGGGGAAGGACAATGGCAATCAGAACACGCATCACAGACAGGCCAGCAACGTTTCTGTTGCTGGGCAGGGACAGGGTTTTGCTTGTATGCGCGACTCGGAGGATGGAGACAGACTTACCGGCTTGGGGAGCCTGGAGTATGCTGTCGAGGACACTTTTTTGGCAGCAAGCCTCAACCGATCCGATGCTGATGTGGCGAAAGTGCATCTGCAAACTTGTTGCGGGACCCTGAATCCATCTCGGCGAATCCCACTGAAGGGCCCCTGTTTTTGCAACCAGGATTAGTGCCACGACATTGTGAGCAACCTGTGAACCCTCTTGCACGCAAGTCCAATTGTGGTGGACTTGCTGCGCGTCATATTTTCACCATTGTACGGTCTGAGCCAACATATGCGCTCAACATCATTGCACACAGTTTTGCAAGCTGTTCATGACGCCTAATGGATCAATGCTTTGGTTTACTGACAGGCTGCGGGGCCCCAGGTGCACCAGTCTTGCAACCGCCCACCTGCCACCTTGGCACCACACACGCATGGACCTCAGCCGAGGGGAAACGCCCCCAGCAAGTGCTTGATCCCTGCAATCGCTCAAAGCCAGGCAAGATGTTCCCAACCGCACGCTCGACACCCGGCGCTCTCAGCAAGCGCTTCACAGCCTGCAGAGTCCGCATGCCGGAAAGTGCACCGCCACGAATCCAGGGGACCTAAGCATCGACGCCTGAGTCCCTGTCCGGGAGTACCGGGCTTCCCACCAGCCAGGCCCGTTGCCCAAGAGCGCGAGGCGACGCCGTCCGGCTGTTTATGACGTCTCCGCACCGGCACAGGAATAATACCGGGCCCCAGTTTTGGAGAGACGCGGCAGATTAGTCAGCGGCAAATGTGCCCTGGGGACCGCCTCGGAGTGAAGTGGTGCTTCGCCAGATACTGGAGGCGATAGGGAGAGCAAACCCCATGAGTTGGGCCTTGCCGTGGGGCATCGATGGCTGCTTTGGGGATGTCGGGTGTGTGGCGGAGTAGAGGAGGTGGGTGCCGATCCCCTTGCCAGGCGCCAGGCGTCGTGGATGTTGTTTGGACGGGAAAATGGGGAAGAAAGTGTGTCAGCTGGGGGAATTGCTGGGAGTGAGCAGCTCATCGCGAATGGCCTCCCAAACCAGTCGCTGGCAGCTTGTCGGGTGAATGGTTGGGAATCTAGCTGTTTGGTTGTATCAACGCTGCTGTTGAGGCGACCTGATTTTGGTGGGAACGGGCGTGCGATCGGGCCGCGACCAGTTGCGGGCGAAGCGGATTACGAAATGTAGGCTGCCAGGCAGTCCTGTGCCAGACGGCTGATGAAGCTCGCTCACTTCCTTGCTCGTTGTGCCTTCGTTTTCTTCCTTTTTGGTCTGCTGCTTCTCTCAACTACTTCTGTCGGTGAGCACGGGAATGCCGAGGGGAAACGAGGATCCTGGCCTTCATATCTGTCCTGATACCTGAATTCCTTGGGATCACATTGTCAGAAGTGTTGAAGACTGACAGAAGCCTTGCGCCTTACAAATGATGAAGTGCGCAGGGTTGTCCAGCGACACTGTGCCCACAAATCTTACAGTACGATTGTTCCTTGTGTTGTTGAAACAGCGAGGCTTCTGGACAACCATCCACAGTATACGAGAGCTTTGCAAACTCATAAGAGAACTTGCTTAGTTCCTGTGGTTCTGGGGGGCTCACGGCTGGGCTCAGCCATTGTTGAACCCCAGCTATTGGTATGACTGCCTGCCTTGTGGCATCCTGACTGTTTCTGGCACATATGAGCAATATACGGAGAATATGGCATGGCAACCATGCTTTCCTACCTGTCAATCAGCGTAGATGGGAGTCTGTGAAGAAGGCAATCAAATTCTTTTATTAATCTGTCTCTTGGCTTCTTATCAACAGCCAAGTTGTCTAGACTTTGCATCAGCAACGCCTGCGGAGTTATGTGCAAACTGTCATTCAGTTGATGACATTTGTCATGAATTGTTCATCGCACACTGCCTGTGACCTTATTTGGCCTGGAAGAGTGCACAAGGCAATGTTGGGAGTGCAACAGGCAGTCGCCTGTTGCCACAGCAAATGGGCAGTTCATGCTATGAAGATGTTGGTCTGGTATGGTGCAACATTGCTGCCAAGATTTTCACAATGTTGCAATAGTTGTTTCAAGTGACAGTGTGATGTTGCGCATTTCATCTGCACAATGGACAAAAGGGCTGCCATTGCTGATATTACAAATCTTGTGATCTCATCAAAGCAGTCCATAGTGGAGCAGCAGTAATGGTAGGCTTGAGAGGTGACTTGGCAGTGTATATCCCATTACAATGTTTGTGATCAGCTCCCTACAGCCTGCGCTTTTGATGAGAAAAGATCTGCATTGTGGACCTGAGCAGACGACAGATAGAAATTGCAGGGCCTGCCCTCCTTCCCTCCTTCAATGGTTTTTGCAACTGAGATCTCTCCTACAAGTCTGTATATGCTGACATTGTTGCAACGCTTTTGCAACGCCTTTTTTCTTTTCCATTCTGCTGAACTGCAAACACTTTCTGTGATTGCATAGCTGAATCTTGCTGAAACATAGCTGTTCTGATTGCTTGTTCAGGCCTCAAAATAAGAACAGCACCTTGCTGCACCACAGAAGGAATGTGCCTTTCCAAAAACAATACATTGAAACTCGATGCTGCTTGTATTCATCAGCCAAATGAACCGCGTTGGTCAGCTAGCCTCTTTATACCACAAGTGTTCCTTCCACTCAGCCAACAGCATCACTTTAATCTTTCTGTTCACATTTCCTAGCAGTTCAGGATTATAGTGTCCTTCAGCTGAACTAGGACAAGGTTTTGCACCTTGCCCCGTTTCTGTGTACCCTTGTCACAATGCCCTGGAGTGCAAATTCACCTCTGCTTATTGTGCCATGATTGTTTTGCACCTTGCAACCCTCAATTCTGTGCAAGTAATCCCCTGCTACTGGATTTGGGGTTGGGAGAGTGAGGCTGTAGACCACGAAATCCAAAAGGTCTTTGCCTGTAGCGTGGTCACAGTGTCAAAGTCGCCAAACCAACACGCGAGCAATTTGACCTGGTCCGATGCGCCAAATTGTTCACATGCGATATAAAAACCACCCTGCCACTAACCCCAGCGCTCTTGGCAGCCTCTCACTGTCCATGCTCCATGTGCTATGCCATGCAACAGTGCTAGCATAGCCTTTTGGTGCAACTTTGTCTACATTAATACCCACCATGCATTGAAGTAGTGACGACAACAATTTTGCATGCATTTTCTATTGTGGAATACCTAAGTGCATATTTTGTGTCTTGTTAGCCCTTCCCAACTGGTTTGTGGAAGGTTGTGATATGTCTACCATTTCTTCTGAAATATCCCATTTGAAGCCTTCTTCTTTTCGTAGCTATTCTCCAAGCTGTAGCACTTTCCCACACAACCACACACATTTCTCCTCTCTTCTCCCCCTTCTTTGGACTTTGCGTTGCTGTAATCTCTACTTATAGTTTGAGTCACGTTACCGATCCATATACAACATAACCATGTATAGTGTGGATGATGCAGACATTCACCCTTTCCCACACATAAATTCAATGTAATCTACACTCTTTCAAATTTTGCTTCCCCTCGTATGAATAGTCGATTTAGTCTCAACCAAGAGTTTGAACATAGTTTAAGCAATTTCACATGCATTTCCAACCGCCACCGTACTCAACATCAAATGTGATCCACTCCATGAATGTTGTTAATGCTTGATATATCTTCCCCATGTATTGTCCCATCAATAAAGGCATGGAGCACTTGGGCGATTTGACAGGTTTCTAGAAGCTTGTGCTCTATCTTAAGGTGGATCACACCATTGCATGTGATCCCTTGATCAAAGAATGGTCTTAAAAACTTGCAACTGTCCAACTCCAAGTGATACAACGAATTGATTGTGGCAAAGATGACCTATAAGCAGATACTGTATACCGAAAAATTTTCGCGGGAGAAAAATTTTCGCGCATTTCGCGGTCGAGCCAGTGCGCGAAAATATTTCTCCGCGAAAATTTTGGTCCCGCGAGCTTTTTTCGCCCGCGAACTTTTTGGCCCCCCTCAGGGGTGGGTCAGGCGCTGGGTGCGCAGTTTGACCTCTTGGCTTTGCGCTGCGCGTGTGGCCCCTGCCGAGCGGCAAAGAAGCCCTGAACTGGCCAGCGGGGGGTTTCGCAGGGCAGTGGCCATCGGCTGGCCGAGTCTCCATGGAGCCCACAAGGTGTTGGGAGCATTTCGAGGGCACATGCGCAATGTGGCTTGCAAAGCGATCGGCGACCGAATCTGTGGCTGCATCGAGCCCGTCGAACGTGCAAGGAGCGCGCCCTGGGGACGTCCCACAGGGTGGCTCTGGATGCGGCGCAAATGCTTCGGCGCATGTCGCCTCTCATGGGCACCCATTCCCACCATTGGCAGGTGCCATTTCAAGCGACCGCTGGGGATAGGAATGGGCGCCTGCGAGGCGCCATTCCTGCTGCGCCTCTTGCGCTTCGCGGGCGCCCATTCGCGTCGCCTGCGGAGGCCGTTCCAGGCCACCGCGGAGGGCGCGAATGGGCAGGCGAATGAGGGCGCGCCTATCGGCTGGCCATTCGTGCCACCGACCGGGGCGATTCAAGGTAGCGCAGGCGGCGCAACTGTGCGCCCGCGAGGCGCTTATCTTGCGGCGCGTCTAGCTCCTCGGGCTGGCGCCCACCCGGGCCACCGGCGGGGCCCATCCTAGGCCAACGCGGGTGGCGCGAATGGGCGGCCATGAGGCGCCAATCCGGGCGCTCCTCCAAGGCCTCGCGGGTGGCCACTCGAGCAGGCCCTGCTAGCCGCCCACTACGCCAAAGGACCCTCAGTTTGTTGGGCCTCCGAGCGGGCTACAGCCAAGGCGGGCACCTGCTGGTACCCCAGGTCGCGCAGCGACAAAGTTCGCGCGGCAGAAATTTTTGCGGGGAAAAAAAGTTCTCGGGAGAAAAATCTTCGCGCACTGATGAGTGTACGAAAGCATTTCTCTGCAAATTTTTTTCCTGCGAAATACGCGAAATTTTTTCTCCACAAAAATTTTTCGGTATACAGTATGCCAATTTGCCATTATACATATGTGCATCACTGCCACTCTCCCGTAGTGTATTTTGAATATGATTGCTTTCTGGTTGAAGCATAAAGAGAGGTTGCATATGACTCTAGGGAAATAAACAATGCATTACACATGCGCTAACTTGGGTGAATCAAGCCTATAGAAACTCAATCTTTCATATTGCATGCTTGGGATGAGAAAACCAAATGGGGCACATCTAATTGGCTTTTGGGTTGGCCTATGGTACCCCTATCTCCATTTAATTTAGGCTAGGTCCCAAGGATCAGTGAGGGACTTTAGTCTACCTACCAAACTAGCAGTTCGGGTAATGAATCTCAACTGTACATAGTCACCTATACCTGCAACGCAACTTGAGGCAGCAAATATGTTCCCACTTCTTAGGTGAACGTCAAACTTGTGGTGGCCTTCTCAATCCAGGTTATTGTTGTTGACGTGTTTGGCTACTCATTGCAAGCATTGGTGCTATCAAAATACCACAAAGTCTTGTCCAAAACTCATGCACATCAGAGTGCTAGGCACAATTTTCACCATAGCAGTACTGGTAAATACCCAACAATATAATGTATTGAGGCTCACTCAACACTGTTGAAAGGCATTTCATGTGACTGCCATTCGAGCCTTTAGTTACACCCCAGAGAATATGTCCCAAGGAAGAATGATTTACAAAATCAACATTTTTAGAGTGTACAATATCCAGTACACAACGACCAACTCAACAGACACGTCCCCATGGTGACAGCACTCCTCGGCACCAACTCGTCACTACCCTTAGTTTCCTGTTAATGCAACTTCACCACCTTCCTTTTAACTGCCCCCAAGCAAGTCACGAAAGCTCTTTGCTCTTTCGTGCAATTGCACATGCCCTGCTAACCTAATGAGAACCCTTCACGCTTCAACCCCAACAATACCACACACACTAATTCGAGAGACACTAATGGAAATGTTGCGTCCAGAGTTCAACCCAACTTCCACTCAAAAGATGTCAATTATCCACACACAACCCCTAGTCGGACATCCAAGGTGCACACAAATAAAACCCAGAGTAAGCAACACTAGTCTCGAAGACAACACAGGAGAGCCATCCAAATACTTCACAACCTCATCTTCTTGTTCCTTTCTGCTCATCAACTACCCAATTGAGATTCCTTCCATATAGCTGCTCTGAAATCCCTCACCTAAGGATACTCCTTCTGACTTGGAAGCCTTGTCTTCTTCTTCGCTCCCATTCCCTGGTAGCTCAAAAACTTCTCCAGGGAGCACTTGCTCTTCCCTGATAATCACTTCTGAATCGAGAATATCTTTGGCCAATTCCCTTTGTATGAAATTCCCCGCTTCATGAAACGACTTGCTGCAGTCATGCCAATGAGCTATGCATGATTGAAGCTCGAAATGAAGCTCGCGCGGCTCAGGTTGCTCCAACAAATGAGGAGGCAGTGCTTTCCTCTCAATGCACACCTTTTCCACTGCCTCGTTCTTTAGAATCGGTAGTTCGCATATGACGTCTACACACTTATGCTTCCATTGTCTTCCATTGTTTTTGTCTGTGGTGGAAGGGCGATGGAACTCGACCCTCTCCTCAAAGGTTCTAAGCGTTCGCTTACTCTCAGGAGTGCTGGCAATCTCCAATGAGAGTTTGAGCGTCAAGGCATATTACATAAACTCAGAAGGTAAGGTACCTTTCATTATCCTTTATTGATTTTCAGAACATTGGCATGATATGGATGATTCTCAGCAAGTATGATAGCTCGACTCAATCAAAATGTTTGATTTTTCGTTCCAAACTACTCCCAGCCTCAAAAACCGATTGTCACATTGAGTTTAATGTTCAAAGCTATCCAAGATGGGCCAGAATGGTCCAATTCACACGCCAATCACTTAACAAAATCACTCAATCAATTCCACTTTCAAAATGCACACAACCGCTTGCACACTTGGAGACTCGAGAATGAACTAAGTTTCACTTAATACTTAAAATTGTCAATCAACAACACGCGATACACCAAAATAGGAGAAACTCGCGAGTTGAGAAATAGACACATGTTATAGTTTCAAAGATCTATCTTTCATGCACAGCACCACAGCGATTCACCGTTCCCAATATCCAACTCCACTCAGCCATAGCCATAACCACAACACCAGTTCCCACTCTCCAAACTCTCCCCAAATTGACCAGCGACAATTGACCCACATGGTGGACAATCCCAGTGATTGTCAGCGCAGTGCCCCACCGACTCAGCACGCCGATTGCAGTTCGGTTTGATGCTCAGCCGCTGCGAGGTAGCAATGTTCGATTGGGGCGGTCAATTGACCATATGTCGTCTTTTTATCCCCTAGCCAACCCCTATAACGCCTCAGGCATTTGGGATCGCCTCATGTTTTTCACACTGCAAAGTTTCTCGTAGTTCCCACTGCCCTCGTGTTGCAGCTATCCCTCAGCACTCACTTTTCCCAATCGCCATCCCTCTATGCTTTCTAGGTTATTTCACTATCACTTTTAGCCCTTGAAATGTACCAGCCCCTTGCCCCATACGCCTGTGAACCATCACACGCCTCACACCCCTGTTCTCATCCCACAACTTCTGAACTTATCCGTGTGTTCATGGGACGCGGAGCTTATCCCATCCATCCTTGACTACGGATGCATTTCCATCATCTGACTAGAAAAAATGATATGTTTTAGCCCCATTAAATTACTTATATTCTTGGCGGTAATCTAGTTCCGCCTGTTTCTCATCCCCTAATGGAAGGCGCACAAACCTATCCATTGGGTCTGGAGGCCCACATGTATATACCCTAACTTGTTGCCTCTCATCAAAAATAAAAAATCCAACGTTCGTGCTAAGACAAACATATGAGCCAGCAACAAAACGGGTCACCAACTTACGCCGTCTTTCATGCTTAACAAGGTCCCATTATCTGGGCCCGATGCATGGGTCGTATACCATCCTCACACCACTGAAGCATTCCGTCACCCCTATGTGTGCACTAGGTATGCGGCCACTTGCGAGGACAGCACGTCCCCCCACTGTCAACGTATTAATGGAGCGGGCGGAGGAAGCACTTTTTGTGGGATGCATCTCCATCACTTCCACGGCCTCACGTCGGTCCCCACCAAGGTGAGCTCCCCAATGGCTTTACTCACTACTATGGCAGCCTCCTCCACTACCAACCGCTGAGCCATCCTTGGCGCTTCCCCTGCCACCAATTCCAACCCCCAAACATCTGGGTATGAAGGATCCTGGGTGATTGGCGACATGTGACCTGCCAATCCCACCTCTGTGGCCAGCCTTTCAGACCCCAATCTTTCACCCAAACCCCACTGGCTGAGTGCGTGCAACAAAGCATCGACCTTGCCCTCAATGCATTGCAAGCAGACAGCATTTTCCTCTAGTTGTGCCATCAAAATGCGGAGGTCATGGGGCTCCTCCATCCCTGCCTCTGGATGCCTCGGTCCCATTTCCTCCGTCAGCACCCAATCAACGCCCAACGCACAACCCATTTGCTCGCCTCCATGGGCCATAGTTGTGTGTCCAAGTCGCCTCCCTCCATTCGCGTTCTCGAGCAAAAGCGTGTGGGTCACAGGGGCAGAGGGGCGGAGCTGTGCGAGGTGCCTCGGAGGACCTCTAACAGATGGGTGTACAAGGGATGCAACTCGGCACATGTCTCGGGATTGTCCTATGTGTGACATTCACTTGCTGTGGCATGAATTTCCTTGGCCTATCCACTTTACGGGAGTATATTTTTCATTGCAATATGGGTTATGCCAAACTTCCAGCCCCTTTGCTCATACACCTAGCCAACAATACTTAAAGGCCCCCCTCACCATGAAGATGTTCGTGCGGGTACCCAATTCGTTGAAAAGTTCTTTTCCACAAGGCTTTGCACATCCTTTTCCTTTTAATCTGATTATCCTGACAAAGTTTAACAACACTCTAATGTATTGGCCACACCTAGCACCTCATTGTACTGGCCACAACCCCCACCACAATGTATATTGTGTATATTGTGTATATTGTGTATATTGGGGTGGTGGCTCCACCCCAATTTGTACTAGAGGTCGGCCCTACCGTCCGCTGTTTAAGGGTATGTGCTACCATCCATAAAATAACCGTAAATTAGCAGAAATGTGGCCCGGGTCATGGTAGGGAGCAGATTGAGCGGTAATTAGGGTTTAGGGAGTGGCAAGGAGGGAAGGGAGTGGTAATCGGGGCCTGGGTCACCTGCAACATTTCCGCGAATTAATGTGGCCAGTTCGCGGACGGACTATCCATCTGTCCGCATATGGACAGAAGTGGAATGGGCTGCTTGGGTAGCAGATGGAAGTGGTAGAGAAGCATCATTACTCAGTAAAGTAGCGTCGCATCATCACCAGCCTCTCTTTGGGCCTATCCCATCATCCACCACAGCGCTCCCACTCTTGCTGCTTATGTCCAGGGCCAAAGTCAGTGCATGGTGTAGCAAGTTGGGGAGAGGGCGCAACATTGTGGGATTCCACGGGTTCGCCTTGCCGCCAGCCCCGGGGCCATCTCGCGACCTGGGTGGGCCCAACTACCAAACGAATGGTGCCTTGTGGACGCCTACTCTACTACTTGTGTGGGTCTTGATTGGCTCCCACAGGTGCTGGGAAAGGGCGCCAGCAAGGCGCCATCTTCTTGACAAAAAACAACACTTCATGGGCGCCTACTCCCGCCGCCCATGGGGGCCAATCAAGGCCCATGCAGATGGTAGGAATGAGCGCCTATAACGCGCCATTTGCTGGAAAAACGGTGCCTCGCAGGCGCCCATTCTTGCCACCCATGTGGCCTTCAATTGATCACCGCTGATGGCAAGGGTGGGCGCCCATGAGGCGCCATTTTTTGGGCAAGTCTAGCACCCCGTGGGTGCCCACTCCCACCACATGTGGGGACCAAGAGTGGCCTCCATGGGTGGCAGGAATGGGCCCTTGCGAAGCACCACTTTTTAGCAAGTTAGGCACCCTGTGTGCACCCAATCCTGCCACTTGCAGAGGCCTTGATTGGTGGCCACGGGTGGCGGGGCTGGGTGCCCACGATGCGCCAATTCTTTGGCAAGTCTAGCACCCCATGAGTCACCACTCCCGCCACTTGTGGGGCTAAGATTGGTCCCCATCGGTGGCAGAAATGAGTGCGGCACCCATCGCACCTTGTAGGCGGCCTGCGAGGCAGCAACTGCATGGAAATTGTTGCACCCATTCCCGTCACCCATGGAGGTCAGTTCAGGCGACTACAGGTGGTAAGAATGGGTGCCACAAGGCACCAATTAGCCACACATTTTGTGGCTTTTCACTACCATGGCAAGCCTTGGGGTGCCGCTGAAGGGCCGCTCGCCATGTTGCTGTTGCCATTCCTCTCACATAACCACAACAATACACACAATACACTACCCCCCACCCACCCCACATTACCGGATATTACGGTAGGTTCTCTGTTTTCAACAAACAATATAACAAAAAATTTTGGAAATATGGTACGGTAATTAACAGACGATAGTGGGTGGCCAGCATCAACCTTTAATCTATGCACCCAAAATACTGGAGATACCACCGTACTACCTCCCGCCGGGGCGCACCCACACGTGGACCCAAATAAGCACATCATGGAATTTCGGTCACAATGCACACACCCCATTGGCATGTTGCAAACCCTCTCCTTCAATGTACCTCTCCCCACCCCACCCGAACCAACCAACTTGCTCTGCACTGCCGCTCCTTGGCTGATAGGATACGGCAGCCACTCCTCTCTGCACCAGATCACATGCGCGTTTCCTCTTTGGGGCTCCGGATCCAAAACCACTTGTTGTGGCCAACGGCACTATGATGGGGCAGATCCAAGAGCATCTCCATGCCCAATGGCTGGCGGATCGCCGCCAGCGCTCTCCCCGGATGCGCCGCGGGCTTGGCGGGGCAAGCGCCTGACCAATGCGAGGTGGGCTCTTGTTTTCACGTGGCGATGGGCCCCGGGCGGCCGTTGGGTGTCCGGTGGAGGTGCAAATGCAGAGCATGCCAAAACTGATAAATAGGAGTTAACGTGGTTTCCGTCGCCCCTCACATTTAAGGTTCCGTGCATGCACTACAACAATATAATGAACAAAATTATCCCATTCTATTTTAATCACCACCTGTCCCCACCCATCAGCCCAATATTAGCTTAGATATATGCAAAAACACATATAAAGCACCCAGAATGATAAAGCTTGCCTGACCCCAAGTGAAAACACAATACTTCACACCATTTGTTCAACCAATTAGTTCCCAATATCCATCAAAACAACATGCAATTACTAAATAGGTTTGCAGATGTCCAACATTGCTGCCACCATATAGAATGCATGGAGTGCAAACATTTGACTCCCTAGCACACATTCAAAAAGGATTAATTCCATTTTCTGGCAATCACTCTAGGTCTTTGCCATACCCAACTTTCACAAGCCCTTATCAAAAATGTTCTTTTGTTTAGTCCCCATCCTAAAGAAATTAAGCCACTTGTTGGGCTAAAGCTACCACATTTGTGGCCAGGTTTCTATGTTCCGAATTGGGTGATACCCCTTTGCCTTCCATGGGCTTGGGCTCAATGCAGGCATCTGCAACTTGCACCATCACCAAATGGTGCACTCAAAGGTGAACAAACCTAATTGGGGTGGTGTCTACTATGAATTCTAGCTCACGGAGTAACAAAAATACACAAGGCAATATATATGTTGGCATTTTGATTGGGCAAAGCAGCTACTAGTATGCCTAGTTGCCACAACCATCATCAAAGTTGCATGAGGCTGATATTGCCTTTGCGCAAAGCCTAGAATTATTGCATATATTGAGTATCCTCATGCATGTTTAAGCTAGGCCATCCATAGGTATTCCTTAGTTCATTTGGCAGCATGATTGCCTTCTTGTTTATGCATCGAGAGATATTGCATATGACCCTTGAGAAGGCCAATAAGGCATTGCACTTGTACTAAGTAGAATGAATCAAGCTGAGGGATAGCAAGATTCTTGTCCATCAGACCTACAATAGAGCTCTTTGAACATATTGCCACATTGCCATATCGTTCATAGTGGACAAACGATAGGATCTTCAGCAATATCCTTAGCAAGAGAACATAACTATAGCAGACGTAGTGTTGTCACTTTCTTGTACATCTTTACATCATGATCCTACCATGGGTTGGCTTCCACTCTGAGGGTGGAAGCATGATAAATGCACGTGAAGCTAGGTGTCCTAGAGACTCTAGGACACCTAGCTTCACGTGCATTTATCACGTTTCTTCATTGAATAATCTATATAGATTGTTATTATCCATGTGTTGTTTTTGCCACCTATTCATAAAACTCTGCATTGCAATAATTTGTATATATCAAAGAATAGTTTCCAATCGGGAAAACTCATGCGGCCTTCTTATGTGTGCCCTTTGTATCCTAATACAAAGTGATTACTTTTGCACAAGTTGTGGACTTGGTTTATCTTGCATCCTTCCTTGGGTTGTCCATGGTCTCTTCCAATGAAAGATCCCCCACTTAACAAACTTAATGTAGTTGCACACCACAACCCATATCCTCAACAAAGGTATAAATAGGGGCCTTGGGGAGCACGATATCTGTAGCAAATGGTTTTGGAGTTTACCGTCGTTTCAGCCCGGCCGTATCCTACACAGAAAACCAAAGTGGCCTAGACCCGGTAGCATCCTACACCTAATTCAATTTAACTTGTTCGTTAAGCCCATTTAAGTCTTACCTGGTATCCAAACCAATAACTCCTTGAAGTCCCAGCGATGGTCTAGCCCAGAATCAGCGGATTTTTTTTAGTACCTAAATTGGGTTCATGGATTGGCACTCTATTAAGAAAATTGAGGACGCAATCAGCTTCACTATAAAGTGTATTGTAGAGTCACATTATCAACTATAATAGGCAACCTTGGACTTTGGGGATCGGAAACAAATTGATGGTTCCAAGCTTATAACTCAAGAAACAACTTCAGTCGTCTTGTTTTCAACAAGGTCTTCCTTTTTCTTTCTTTAATAGGTTCCTAATTCCCCCATTCCCACTTGACTCCTAGATCAGTGTTGTCATAGGATATCAAGGATCCAGGGGGTCAGCCTATTATTCCTCACCATAATATCTTTCCTAGGGTGTCATGGACCTTGGGATGTACTCCCTGGAGTCCCACTGGCATACAACTTAAAATGGGACCTACAATGTACGGCTACACTCTTCTTCTTTGTATTCATCGCTTCCAATTGCAAGAAGATGCAGCTCTGGTGTAGCTTTTGTATGCTATTGGGAGGAGCCCTTGGGGTTGCTAGACCCTTGTTTCTAGTGGTTACTAGCTGTGATGTGTTGCCTTGTTCAAAAAATACTTGTCACAATAGGGGGAAAATCCACTTGGGTCTATTGTTGAGCCAAACAGGCACATTTTCCCCGGTGTCTACATGGCTCCACTCTTCCTCTTCGTCAGGTTCTGATAAGGCACTAGACTTACCGTGAGCAATTTGGGGGTCAAATAGCTGCCCTTGACTATAAGATTGTTGGGATCTACCTTGTCGTCACCATCCTACCACTCATGCAACAGTTCTTACCCACCATCAATTGCCTTCATTTGCTTGGTATGGTTCTTGTTTAGGTACGGGTCCCATACCGGACCTGGCTAATATATTTTGCTCGGTTGTTGTACCTGACCCAGGTACGGTGACCGGACCAAGTGGTACGGGTGACCAGACCAAGTGGTATGGGTACCTATACCACTTGGTCTGATATTGTACTTAATATCTTCACCACGCCCTAACTTGACTAAAACTGGGCCAAACGGGACCACAAGTATAAGTCCAAACCACTAGTTTACTAAGCTATAACAACAATTCAGTGAACCTATACCAAGGTGGTCTAGTTTGATCAAATGGCGGATGTGGGTTGGGGTTGATACAGGTGACTAGACTGGTCCAATCACCCGTACCACTTTGGGTGACCGGACTTGCCAGGACCAGTGGTCCAAACTTTTGCCTACTATTCACCAAAGTGGAGTTTAATCAATGCAAAATGAATGAGACTTTGACTTCACAGCCCTATCACATCTCCTCCCGGGATTGCATGGTGCACCAGTTTTGGTGTGCTCCTATCCACTAAATGTTCCCAAAAAATAGATATTAGTAGATGGGTGGTTGGGGCCCAACGGTTACAATTGTACACTTTCTCCATCTATTTCCCAAGTGGGCAGTGAGTCCAGCCATACATACCATTCCTTGTTATTATTATATATTCGATGGAGCACCTTCTCCATTGGCATGAATTGAGCTAGGGCCTTCTACTTATGCCTAACCAGATGGAATGCATATAAGATCTTGTAGGTACAAATAGATGCGGTCTCTTGATCCACGTTGAAAGTGCAAACAAAATGATGTCCACACCCCATTTGAATTGTGTATTTGTCTCACACGTCTTCGTGACAAATTATGCAAGCATCTTATGAGAGCCCAAATCCCTTTGACATGGCCGTGGTTGGGCTTCCTCCTACAACAACAAAAAGGGCCAAGGCCTATACCGTACCTCCAACACAATTTATAACACCAAGTCAAGTGTAGACATGGCTACCTCTCCCTCGGGATTTGGTCCCATGGACCCAAGTAAGCCAGGCAAAGCGACTCCCACAGTGGCAGGAATTAACGTAGATAGAACAACCTTGTCATATGGGGTCTGGCTCCATCAGAGACCCCTTTGTTACAGTGAGTGGCATAGATATTCTGCCACTGAAGGTGATTTGCATAAAGCCACTGGCAGTGGGGAAGTTGTCCCTCACCCAATGTTCATATCACCCTCCCCTTAGTCCGGTTGGGGGGTTTTGATTATTTTCTGCCTCCATCCCTAATTGAGCACTTGGAGGTTGTGATTTTGTGCATTGCCCTATAGATGCACTCAATTGCGGTAACAACTTATCCTTTACTTGCACGCTCTTACCCAAAGGATGGGAGAGAGCTCATGAGCCCATTTTCCCTTCATGTAGCATAAATGGCATTATTGCTATGATTAATTAACCCGGCGGTATTTAAAATAATCCGCCGTCAGTCAAGCCAGGCCTACCCACAGTATAGCCCAAAGCACAGTGGCAGCCCTCGACGAATCAACAGCCCCACTGCCACTATGTCATTCAAACAAAACCTTTTCACACAGCGGCAAGCCCCGCGACGTTGGTTGCGCGCCCCTCGGATGAAGGGCAAAATTCCGACACGGGCGATTGGCGCCTCTTGCTGTTGGTGCGCCGCGAGGTTTGGAGGCGTCGGCAGCAAAGCGGGCGTCAGGGAACGAGCCAAGCGAGCATAGGCTGCGAATGCAACTTGCGCAAATGTGATTGGCCCCCGCCAATGACAAACTCCCAGTGACAAAGCCAATAGCACCAGGAATGGAGCGGAGGCGCAAGGCAACGCTGCAGCATTGCACGAGAAGGGGAGCTATGCGGATTGCAATGGCGTGGACATTGCGGGAATGGGGATATGGGAGGCACCAATCAGAGTGTGGAGCTCGCCGCATGAGTTGGAGGAGCTCGCGCCGCGTTGAAGGCGCGCATTCCTCCACCTCTGGGCGCCATTCCAAGGTCGCGCAGCAAGGTCGTTCCAAGGTCGCCCATTCCCCCACGCAGGTTATGGTGCGCAGCTCGCTCCTTCTGAGCGCCCTTTCCCACCAACTCTGGGAACCACTCCAAGGTGGCACGAGCAGTGGGGATGGGCGCCTGGGAGGCATAGGTGATGGATAGCGCGCAACCCCTCCCCCCCGGGCGCCCACTCACACCACCCTGGGGGGCCGTTTCGAGCCAGCACGCGTAGCGGGAATGGTCACCCGTGATGGCTCAATCAGGGCGCGCCTCTCCCACCTCGCCAGTGGCCATTCCCGCCACTGGCGGGGGGCCATTTGAGGTGACCGTGCGCATTGGGAGTGCACGCCCATGAGGGCGAATCACTCCGCCCCTCTCCCGCCTTGTGGGCCACGATTCCCGCCACACGCGGAGGCCGTTCCGGTCCACAGCAGATAGTGGGAACGGGCGCCCGAGAAGCACGAATCTCTCAGCGCCCTTGGCAACTCGCACGCTCCCTTCCCGCCACGTTGGGGTCCATTTCAAGCCAGCACGCATGGTGGGAATGGGCGCCCATGACTCGCCAATAAAGGCGCGCATCTCGCGCGTCCCGGGTGCTCATCCCAATGCATCCCTCGGCACCTCTCGTGCTCATGGGCGCCCATGCTTGCCACCCGCGGAGGTGGTTCCAAGGCACCGCGGGAGGCAGTAATGGGCACCCGTGAGGTGCCAAACTAGTGGCACTTGTTGCATCCCGGGGGCGCCCACTCGCGCCTGTGGGCAGGGTGATTTGGCGCTGGTGAGCAGCCAATTGTCCGGCACATCTTGCGCCTCGTGGGCACCCGCTCGCGCCATCGGTGGGGCCCATACCAGGCGACGTGGCTTGGGCGAATGGCCACCTGTGAGGCGCAAATCCCTCTCTCCACCTCGCGCCTTGCTGGCGCCTATTGGCGCAACCGGCAGGCCTCGTTTCAGGGCAGGGCGGGCGGTGTGATTGGGCGCCAGCGAGCGCCAATCGTGTTGTGCATGTCGCGCTTCGCGGGCGCCCACTCGCGCCATCTGCAACACCCATTCCCGGCGACTGCAACTAGCATGAATGCGCGCCCATGAGGCGCCCATTCTTTTGCACTTCTCACTCCTCATGCATGTCCATTCGCACAACAGGCGGGGGGCCATTCTATGCCACCATGGGAGGCAGAAATGCCCGACCGTGAGGCACCAATCTGTTAGCTTGTTTGGCGCCTCTTGGGCGCTCATTCGCGTCACCTGTTGTGGCCATTCCAGGCCATTGCGGCTGGCACAAATGGGCCAACGGGAGGCGCCATTCTAGGCATGCCTTCTGCGCCTCGCGGGTGGCCACTCCAGCTGCTGGTGGGACCGCACTCGAGGCCCCCACAAACGGCGTGATTGGCTGCCCACAAGGCACCAATCTGGGGGGGGCTCTCACGCCCCTCGACCTCCCAGCCACGCTACCCACTGAGGCGATGCGCGCCAGGAGCATTGGCATCTCCTGGGTGTTCTCTCCCACCGATGTCCATTGCCAATTTAGGCGGATGTGAGCGCCGGGAGCGGGCGCTCAGGAGGCGCCACGCTCGTGCGCCCGGAGGCCCTTCTCAACACCTGCCTGTGCCGCACGTGCAAGCCCGAGTGCGCTCCTGCTTGCCGGCCTGGCGCGCTACCTCGGGCAACACTCCCTGGCTCCTCCAGCCAGCGCTCCACTGACCTGTCGTACATAATGTGAGCACGCGGGCGCCAAGTGACAACGAGCTGACTGTGCTCCACGTGGAGAGTGAACTTATGAGGGCGGGAACAAGGCTTCAGAGCATCTTTATCAATCGGTGCTATTGCACCGGCACAAAAACCAGAAACAATTCTCATTGGCTGCTATACCACCATACTAAAGTAGCATTTGCTGAACAGCACTGGTATTGCTCCGCTGCACGCATCCACTATGGTGGATGCTATTCCTATTCCCAATAGCATCATGGCAGCACTACAATGTTCTACGCGAATAGCATAGGGTCCTATTTTGGGGTGCTATTTGGCTTCAAGCGGTGCTATCTTGGGCCAGAATAGCATTGCTCAGCACTGAATGGCATCGGCAATGCTATTGGGGTGCTATTGCTCCCCAACCATTAATGATGGTTTTTTGATGTGCAGTGCTATTCGAATAACCAAATAGCACCGCCAAGACAATAGCACCCACCGATAAAGATGTTCCCAAGGACTATTTTATTTTGGCACTGGCACACAGTACATGTGCGCTGCCTCACAGCCCCGACTGTGCGATGATACAGTTCATCGAGTTAATCAGTGCACCGATTGGCACACCATTTGGCGCACCGACTCATGCATAGATTTGTGAAACAATCACCTCATCAAATAAGCCACTGTTTCGGTGCACGAATTTGTGCACTGAATGGTACACTATTCATCCACTAATTGCTATACTTATTATTAAAAATCAAATGTAGGTGACTCGATTTGATTGAAAAATTGTGACCCATCTTCAAACTAACTTGCATTTAGCTGCCTTTCAGGGTGCCTTGGAAACCAAATGGACAGTCCACCCAATTGTCCAAAGCCGCGATGGTGGGTTAATCAGAGGGCGCTATGTGCGCAGCGCGTGCGGCGGTCCGAGCTTGTTCTAAAATGAAGTAAAATTGTCAATAGTTTGTTTGATCCCAATTCACATGTAACCATAAACCTTGGTTTTAGTTTCCCTATTGAATGCCATTCTGCAGCGAAAAGGGCCCAAGCTCACCAAGCAAAAATGCTCCACCATTGGTTTGTTTTTCTGGATCTTCGAATAAGCTTTGGAGTAAAGCTGCTAGCACCGGTAGTATGGATGCATCTCTAGAGAAGGGCTCTGAAAAGACAACTAATTTTCACCAATACATTTTTCTGACAACATTCTCATCCATATGTTTAATGAATTTGCATATTGCTTGCTAAAAGATGGGGTTAATCAATGAAAATTTGCACATAATATGTGCAAATTTGTATTGATCCATGTTGAGCTTAGCCCATTCCCTTCTGATGTGCTCCTCCTTCTCTTCCTTTATGTTAGAGGCGGTAGTTCAGGTGTTGAGGCTCTAGCCAGTGTCGTTACATTGGGGAAGCCATCTCCCTTCTATACAAGGCCCTATACGGTTGGAGGTGCCATTTGCTCAATTGTTGATGATGAAGATGATTTAAATTTTGGCCTCAACGACCCACTTGGAAATACCTATTGGACAATGAAGAATACATAAACAGATTGGAAACACATTGCTCTAGTGGTGGTATTGAAAAGAATGCTAACGAAATATCAGCCAAACAGAAATTTTGTACAACCTACTCTACTATCCATGAAAATTCATTGCATTGTTCTATATTCTGAAATGAGGTTTTTGATTGCAGTGGGCTAAGCAAAATGCACCTTTATGGCCCCTCACATAGAAAAGGTCAACTGCACTACGACAAACATTACTTCTTAGTTTGTGAAAAATCGCAATTCTTGTGGAAAATGGAAGGTGGAATGAATGCACAATGGGGTCTCCAAGTTGCATTTGCCTCGAGCCCACCCATTTTTACAATGTTGTGGGATAGAAACTCATCTAGAATAAGGATCGGCATCCCTTTTTTTAAAGACATCTTTTGACGTTGCCAGCCATATGCACAAGAATGCATATTGCACCATAGGCAGCAAATGTTTTCCACTCTTCCTTTATGCGGTACCCAATATTAAACCCCACTTGCCAAGCTACTATACAATGGCGAGTAGAGCCTGAACAAACAAAGTGAGCCATATGTATGCATATAAGTTGATTGAAATGTGGCCATGTTTGCAGATATGATTGCACATAGTAAACTAAGTGCCTTGGCTCATCCACAATGTTCATCACTTTTGTGGTTGCCTTTGCTGGACACTCATTGTTCGTGGCATGCACGTTCGTCATGCGCACCAACACATCATTGAGCATCAACCGTGCTCACTCTCAGTTCTCTCCCCACACCCTCGTGGGCAATTACAAAGCAGGGATGCTTTTGTTGCCCCTCATCAGGCCAACCTTCCCACCCTCCACCCCCCTAGTCATCCAAATCTCGGCTCCAACATTGTGCATGGATTCCAACATTTGGGTCCTTGCTTTGTATACACATCGATTACAAGTCCTATTTATCACATATTGGACATGTTTGTGCTCTAGCTTAGCATTGCACCACCACATTGTCTTCCATCTTGTCACGATTCTTCATATTCTGCTCCATGGTATTGCGTTAACCACTTCAATAACAAACAACTAAAAAGTGTTGATCCATTTGTGTAACTCGTGACATGCCATGAAGTTTACCTATTTTGCAGGTTTGGTGGTCAGCAACCTAGCTTGAATACCTAAGGGTTATGTTTGTGTGCTTTCTATTATCAAAGGTGTTGGTCAATTGCTATCACCTTGCTCTAATGCCATGTAAATTTTCCAATGTTCAATCAAGTACTAAACTTATAATACAATACTTTGAGAATTACTTCCTTGTGGCTAGCCAGTTATCTACGTTCATGCATTTATATCAACAAGTTTTTGACATTCCCAAAGTGGAATCCACAGCTGATTGTTGCACATATGTTAATCAACAAGAAAAATCCCAATGTCTTAATCTGTATTCGTTTTGAGTTTTGGGTCTATGCTTGAGTTTACAAGAAACATAATTTCAAAATAATACAAAAGGCACTTAGACTGTTGATACAATGCATCCTTGTACAAAATTTAACATTTCATTTTGCTCACCAGTAGTTTGGTAGCAAGCTCACTTGTGATTAGTGCAAAATTCTAAATTGTCAAAAGAAGGTGTGAACATATACCAACATAACATCAAGCTCAAAACTATTTTGCTTCATTGAAGGCCCACTATGAAAAAAAGATGTTGTGGTGGTTGTTGATAAAGATAGATATTGAAATTGGTATCCGTTAAAAGTTATTTGAAAATAAGACAAGATTTATATTCTTTCTTATATTCCTAATGTATTGCCTTATCCATCCATCAAACACTTCCATGCCATTGTCATTGTTGGCTTTCAAAGAATTGATGGATTTGTGATCTTTTGCATGAAATGTTGTTCATGTGCTTGATTAAAAATATGAACAATCTAGTTATATTCTCCATAAGTGAATGTGACTTGTAATTGATATATCTCTAATAAGTAGTCAATTCATCGCAACAATGGATTTCTTGTATATTTTGATATACTAAAATAGAATCTTTTGAACTATTGTATAAGTGAATAGGTCCTCCCCTTTAGCATGACAGAGTCTTGTTGATTGACCACACAAAAGTAGAAAATTCACCAAAGGCATAAGGCCATGGCAAGTTTGGGCAAACTCACAAGTTGTAAAAACCTTTGCCTCAACTATTGCAAGAGCATCTAAGGCCATAAGGATATGCCTAAAAAAATGGTCCTTTGGGCTCAACTTTTAACCTTAAAGTGCTAGGTGAGATGTCTTGGCCCAAAAGCAATTCATTAGGAAATAGCCAAAAATAACCAAACGACAAGGTGGAATGGAAGGTGGATTGCATGCGGCATACTAGGAAAATGGCGGCAGCCATTGCAAGTCTGGGGGGCCTTGGATTGCGACCACAACCTTGAGATTGACTGCCCACCATGCCCCTTATAGCATTGGCATTGTTTCACCAAAAATTGGAAGGGAAGCATATTGCTTTATGGTTGCATCTGTGTGTCATTCTGCCTATGTAACACAAGCTATGTTGTTTTGCACACTACATCTTCTTAAAAGTTGTGTGTAGCCTATGATGGGAGTGGATTTTGTGGAAAAATGTGGCCAAGTTGGCCAATGTGCTTTCCCCTCACCAAATGAAGTCATAGTTATGCAAATTAAACAACATCCGCAATCTTTGCAGTGCTTTTTGCCTTCAAACATACAATTTTATACCACTACTGTGGTGAGCGAAGTGACACAAACATGCTTGCATGCTGAAGAGCCCTTGGCATCCATGGCTGTGTGAGATCTCACCATATCCAACTTTTCCTGATTTTCCATGTGAGCCCTTATCAAAGTTGCCTCATTCAGCGCCTTTAGGCCAAGGGGCAATCTTGAATCCAGACTTCTGAGGGACCTATCCCCTAGTTTCGTCTGGCCCACTTGGCTCACCTGGCCATGGTTGGACTTTGGAGAAGGGTGGGTATTGAAGCTCCCACTTGAAGCCATCAGGACAAGAAGAATTGCATGGTCCAAGAAAAGATGGTTCATTGTCTAATGTAGAATCCTGAATTATGTGATTTGCCAAATATTGTTGCTATTCATTTCCCAATTTAGAATATTGTGCAGTGTAAGGTCTATGTTTTGATGCAGAAAACACCTTAGGGATTGGAAGTTCAAGGTGGTTAAGTGGTTGATTACAAATGATTGGGTATTTTGCGTTATTTTAGAGGTCCAATATTCTGCAGAGGGGAATATTTCCTATGGCACGTAATGGGATAGATAAGTATGTTGAGTGCAAGCCATCATGGATAGACACACAATGCACAAGAAATGATTTAGTGGGTCCGAAGAGTGGGAATCAATGTTCACATAAGAAAGCCCAATTGCATATTCTTGTCAACACAATGGAACAAGCATGCTCCACTTGCAGAGTCACCAATAGCACCATGTAGAAGCCAAAAGAAGAGCAAAATCTTCAAAACACCAAAAAATCGCAGATGGCATTGCCTTGGTTAAGTTTGTTTGTAATAAAGCAATTGCTATACAAATGGTCAAAGTTTTAGCATCCCACTATTGCTTAACATTTTTAAATCTTGTTGTGTAATGTGCTTGTATCCATGTACAAAAATGATGCAAAAGTATATGCAATTATAGGTGTATGTACAAATTAATGATTAAAGATAACTATCAAAGTTTTGAGGCCAATAATCTCCTTATATATGAAGGGAGTCACAGGCAAGGTGTCCCCTACCTTAGGCAAGAGGGGTAGGGTTGGGGGCGTCCATGTCATGTGCATAATATCCACTTATAGCTTTATTCCCCATTTGAAATGAAATTCTTTAAAAGAAATTCTTTTACCCCATGTGATACATACTCTAGTATATTATAGAGCTTGGCGCTGGCCACATGCTGCTATTTGTTAATTACTATTGTGGAAACATATGGGGTCGAGAGAATTATGACAATTAGTCCTGGTTGCTTAGTCATCTGTGGGATTAGACCCATTACTTAGATTTTTTATGATCTCTAGATACTCGTGGGCTCTTTATTTGTCTAAATCCGCCAAGTGTAGAGTAGTTTATGACCTAGGGAAATCTCTATCTTTAAAGGGACAGGATGTGGGGGTAGATTGGGTTGCGATGTACCGATAGTGGGACCGATACGGGGGTATGTTGGGTGTTACAATTGTGAAATGTTGATGTACATTATGTGGTGTCTGTGTGATAGGTGGTCAGACCAAAATGTGGCCGACCACCAGTACGTACATAGGGGGCATGTTGCTCCCCGCTCTGTTACCGTTTTGGCTCACTGCTATGCTCCGCACGGGCATTGCAGCCCAGGGAGCAAGCTGCTTTGCACCCCTTTTTGAATGGCAAGACTGCCCGATCCCAAAATGCAAGAGGGCCCATTGTGCAACGAACGAATGAGCACCGCCAGGTTTGGCGGAGGAGTCATCGGCCTATCGGGTGTCGACAAAGGATGTGGGATGTGAGAAAGAAGAAGGGGACTAGCGGAGGCATTGGAAAGGCCTTGCCACAATTACCATACCGTATTTTTATCTTTTGCCATATTGCCCATTAAAAGCGAGAACCTGTTATATTATCCGGTTATGTGGTTGGGAATGGAGGGGGGGTGGGGGTGTAACGTGCATACCGTTGCAACCCTGCGGGGCACTGTTGCGGCCAATTACCGTATGATTGCTACCTCACAAGCACCCATCACTGCCACCCACAGGGAAAAATCTTGGCCCCCATGGGTGGCAGGAGTGGGCACCCATAGGGTGCTAGACTTGCCAAAAAAGTGGCACATTGTGTGCGACCAACCCCACCACCCGTGCCCACCAATTGAGGCCCCCACGGGTGGGGGGAGTGGGTGCACACGGGGTGACATGGTTTTCTTCGTTGGAGCCGGCACGCGCCTGCCGTCGCCTGGCCCACCCCTTACGAGTGACCTCGGATCTCCGCCCAATGGCATGCAGATCCGGCATAATCGGGGCGCACGCTTGTTTGGAGTACGCAACAGAGCTTGGAGCCGCGGGGTCGCAATGCCTGCATCCTTAGGCCGGTGACAACAATGGTCATGGGTCAGCGAGGGCGCGTGGTCGCCCCCACAGGAGTCAGCAGTGAGCCAGGAAGAACAATTATTACAGTCAGACAGTTCGCCCCCTGCATCCAAATACCCGTCCAACCGTCACACCTCCAAGTGTGCTAGTACATTAAGACATGACCACAATGCACTATACAAAATGGGCCTCCGGTCACCACCAAAACAGCTCTAAAACTCCCCATACTCGGTCCTCATTATCCAGGCTGCAACACAATGTTCTGCACCTTTAAGTCATCCATAAATCCGCATATTTAGATAACAAAGGCTAAGAGGTAAATCAATCTATTATACTAAAAACATGGAGTTGTACACCATTATCTAAAGATAATAAGAGAAAGAAATGGTCCATTGCACCTACCCCAAGTGTTTCCACAACACGGGGTGCCTGACTTGCCAAAAAGTGGGGACAATTCTGGGCCCCATGGGTGGTGGGAGTGAGCCTACACAGGGTGCTAGACTTGCGCAAAAAGTGGCACCTTGCAGTTGTCCACCCCCACCACACATGGCGACCAATCGGGGGTTGCATAAGTGGCAGAAGTGGGTGCCTACGAGGCAACGTTTTGCCAGGAACATCATAGGGCACATCATAGGGTGCCCATTCCTGCCACCCGCATGGGCCTCGATTGGCCCAAGAAAATGGCACCTTGCGTGTGTCCACCCATGCCACCTATAGGGGCTAGTTAAGGTCCACGTAGGCAGCAGAGTGGGCGCTTACAAGGAACATTCATATATATTCCCAAGTTGCGCAAAATGGCCATGGGGCTGGCAGCAAGGCAAACTTGTAGAATCCCACAATGCAGTGCCCTCGCTCTGGCTTGTTGCACCATGCATTGTCCCTGGCCTAGGGCCCAAGCGGTGAGAGAGGGGGTGCCATGTTCGGCAATGGGATAGGCCTAAAGAGAGGCTGTTGGCAACGTGATATTACTTTAGTAGTTATTGATGCTTCCCTTCCATTGCCTTCCACCCACAAGCCCCGATTACTACCCCCTTCACTCCTTGCTGCTATCTGAGCCCTGATAATTGCTCCATTCTCTTCCTACCATTACTCATGCCCTGATTTCCGCTACGATTTACGATTATTCTATGGATGGTAGCACAAATCGCTAAGTAGTGGACGGTAGGGCCGAGCTTTGTTATGTTGTGTAACATCCCTTCTCCTAATTCAAAGTGCCATACAATGTCAAGCAAGAGCTTCATTATGCCTAAGGTGTTCAATTTCAATTACGTTTAGCCTTGCAATTCTGCCCACCCAGGGCACACGTTGGAAAAGCAATTACAATCACTTTTCCAACTCGTTGCACATGTGACAGATATCACAAACCATGTCCACACAGCCACATATACCCGAGTCCAATATCTAAATATTCCACAACTAAATATGCATTTGTTGGGTGCATTCACCCCAAGGTCAATGTTTTGCCATTTTCGGTCCCAGAAAATACCCAGAGCGAGAATCGTATCAAAGATCCCATCATCACAACCAAACACAACGGAGGGCGGGAGGGAGAGAAAACAAAGTGCAGTCTGGTTCTTGACAAGTCCCATAGGCGGCGCCGCCACTCGCGACATACTCGGAGCCATTGAAAGTCGTCCCGTCATGCTTTTTGGCCCCAAGGGTCCTTGGCGCCACAGCCTGTGCATGCCTTCGACAGGATGAGAAGACAGAGCCAGCCAAATCACTTGTGAGTCACTGGAATTCTCCCACCCTATTTCCTGGCCTACCGTAACCTTGCCTACTATATAGTACTACATATATGCGTACCCTACACTTATGTTCAACCCTGTAATTCTGCCCACCTAGGGCACACGCTGGAAAAACAATTGCAATCATTTTTCAAGCTCGTCACACATGTGACAGATATCACAAACTATGTCCACACAACCATATATACCCAAGTCCAATATCCAAACATCCCACAACTAAATATGCATTTGTTGGGTGCATTCACCCCAAGGTCAATATTTTGCCAAATTCCCAACGATCCGGCACCTGGGAGGAGCTAGGGAAAAACCAAAATGGGGGGTGGAAAAGCACCGAAGAGGGAAGTAAGGACAAGGATCAGTAAGGCCAGGCAGGGGTGGCAGGAGATGTCTCACTGAAGATCTCACAGATTTCCTGCCGCAAGGAATCCGCCCAAACCACCATCCAGCCAAGCAAGCGGAAATCGTAGGACGCAGGGTGGTGCTGCAAGTCAACATAGGCCCAGAGAGCATCAGAGTGGGGAGCCCACCAACCCCAATCACGGACATGAGCCTCAGGAACCAGAATGGAGAATGCAGAGGAGGCCCCAGTGCGCCGGACAGCATGGTGATGATACGGCACACCAGTATGGGTCAAGTGGACACTCGCCTAAGCGAACAAATGGTGCACATCCCGGGGCCGAAGTGGGTGCTGATCCGAAGACAGACTGAAGAAAAGGAGGTGCCCCGCACGGAGTGCAGTCCGGAGCTGTACCTAGTAATAAAAAAGAAAAAGCAAGTTTGGGAAGCCCCGAAAATCATAGGCCCAAATGCGCCACATCAAGGCGCGGGTGGCCTTCGCCTTATGACAGCATTCTCAAAAGAAAAGGTGGGTAGGGGAATTATCAACTGCAGCCGGGGCCACTGTGCCCAGCCAATAGCATCACAGAAAATCTCATGGTCCGTGTCCGCCTAAGAAAAGAAAAGGGTATCCAAGATCAAGGACACCAAGGGCTGAAGGCGGTAGGGATGCCGCTCTGCCAAACCAATCTTAGCCAATCGAAAGATGTCAACAGCCGGAAATGACAAGACAGTCCCATGATAAGCCGAGGGAGGGGCAGCCACCTTCCAAGCATGTAATAAGTGGGCCGTCACAACATCATGGGTGCACCAATTTGGTACGCCGGCCTGGGCATGAACGGTAGAGATAGCAGACAAATATATCCCAGCATTGCCCACAGCCACATGATCCTCGGCCTGCAAAAACATAGGCATAAATCTCATCCTGCAAAGCGGGCAAGGTCCTCCACCCATGAGTTGAACACATGTGCGAGTATTTTGAAACTTGCGCCAAATCGATACCCGACCCGAAACAGCATTAGACTCCACCAGGCTAACGGCCACATGGTTGTACAACCATACGCTCCCCCAGACTGAGTTTGCCCATGGTGGAAAAATCAGTCACCAAAGCTAACTCATAGAGGATGTCCATAGTGAAGGGGTCACTCACCGGAAAGGAGATAGGGGTAGCGGGGGGCATGAACCGAAATGTGGGAACACCCGGAGAGCCATGATCGTCCATCGAGTACAACTATCGGGCGTCTGCCTGTCCGGCCAGCCATAAAAAATTGGGAGATGGCAAAAACTCCTAGATCTCGGCCCCTAGGCTGGTTAGGGGCAGAACCACGGGGCCCCCGGCCACGCCGGTAGGTCTGGGCCTATTGAAGAGTCGTGAGGCCGCCTAATAGGCTAAAGGGTGGGTTGCACCAATTGTGGTGGTGCGTCCAATCCACTTGGGAGAAGGCATCAATCCCGGCGGTGAAAGGGCACCACCATCGTGAATTGAACTAGGGAGTACACCGGTTCTCGGTGCTGGCGAATCGGTCCATTGTGTACGGATCCCAAATTGCATCCAGCGCTCGAAAGATCCTAGGGTGCATAGTCCAATCCTCACGATGCTAGAGGCGGCTCAACTCGTCCACCACCAGATTGGTGGTGGTGGGAATACACACCGGATTGAGAGAGATGTTGAGAGTCGAAGTGAGGAAAAACACATTGCGGAGGGCAACCATCAATGGGGTGGAGGCCAAAGTCAGCTTGGCGAGCACACACTGAACAACCCGGCTGTCTGTGTACAAGTTCACCCACCGCCCCAAGAGCTGCCTCCGGAAGGACTGGAGAGCCTGTGCCACCGCCATCATCTTGAGCACGTTTATGTGAGAATGGTGATCGGTCGCAGCCTAGAACCCTGGCCAAAACTGGAACCGATAAGGAAGATGGGCCCTCAGAGGGGACTGTCAGAGCTGCTCCCCACCCGTACAGTGAATTGTCTATGTGGAATGTCGCCATCGCCAGAGGCCGCCACCGTATTGAGGCGGAATTCCAGGGTCCTAAGTGGGCTCGAAATGCCAAATCCGCCAACGATTGGCGAGAGGTGCAGAGTCCCCTGCAAGCTCGTCTTGGTCACCAGGTCGTCGTACATAGACCACAGGAAGAACTAGGCAGCCGGCACTAGGAGTGAGAGGTTCTGGCCACGGCCACAGAACTGGGCAAGGACCCGGGCTTTGAGCGGGCAGCGTTGATTGGCAAGCAGGCAGGCAACATCCGCCCGCATCTATGCCACCCAATTGGGAGGGGCGATCACCAGGCCCCGCTCCGTGTCGAGGAGAACGCCCAAGTGGCGGATCAGGTGAGTGGGGGTCCATTGGCACTTATTGGGCTTCAACACGATGCCCAGGGCCTAGAGCAGAGTCTGTACCAAACCGCCCCACGTGGCCGTTGCCGCGTCCCCCAATAGCCCCCCCACGAAATCGTTTATGTATAGCGAAAGGACGGGGGAGGGATTGGCCGACCAGTAAGCCGCGAGGGTAGGATGGGTCGGGCGGCCCCGAGCGGCTATGCGGGGGGCATGCAGAAAAGCCACGAGGGGCCGCATCAACTTGGTAAAGACCAGGGGGGAGTTCATCCAGCCAAAACAAAGCCCGGGAGCCTCGAAGAGCTGCCCATTCACCACAAACTAAAAACACCTCACAACCTTGGCTTCCATGCAAAGGTGATAGAATGCATCGTGGACATCCCAGCCGATCAGACTGTGCCCCTAGCGTAGGGTGGGCAGAAAGGTCTTTAGAGTTTTGAATTTGGTGGATAACTTGATGGTGTGTTGATTGAGGTGACGCAGGTCCACCACAAGCTGGAAGCCGCCGTCTTTCTTTGGCACCATGAAGGCGCGGGAGACATGGGTGGCCGGGCTGCGGGAGTAGCGGATGGCACCCGTCTGAAGGTAATGTTGCTTGAGCTCCTCCCAGGCTACCAGTGCTGGCCCCACCAACCAACATATCCCATGATGGAACGGCTTGGGCGGGTGATGGTGCGACACCACCGGGACGCCCTCGTGGATCCAACAAAGAACCGTGGAGGACGCACCCATTTGGCACCATAGGGTGATGTTCCGGCGAAGCCGCATGGCAAAGAAGTGGTCCCCCGGGGATGGAAGGGGGGGAGGAGGTGTCCAAAGCTGGTATTGGAGCATTCCCGCTCAAGCGCAGCTTGGTAAGGGTGGCTGCAATCGCCTGGAGCTCCGCAGGGGAGCTCATGCAGAGTCTTGAAAAGGGTTGCCAGATGGGGCAGGGGAAGATCCCCCAGAGCCTGCTCCCCATCCGCGACCGCCGTGATTGCTGAAGCGGCCGCGCCCTGGCCCACAGTGGTTGGAACCTTGAGAACTGGATCCCCCGCCACCATGACCTTCGCCCCGCCCACGAACAGCCCCCTCAGCCTGGACCATGAGGGTCGATTTCTGAATCTGGGCGTGGATCGCCTCGGTAGGGGCTGCCTCCAAGGTCATTAGGTAGCGGGCTTGGGTACTGGCCAATTGGATGTTGGTGTGGAGGCTCTTGTTGGCCTCGGACAAGGGGGTACCCATGTAGGACGTTTGATTGCGGCACACGGCCAAAGTGGCAGATGCGATGCTAGTACCATCAGTGTAGAGGGACACGAAAGGTTCCAAAGCTGCCTTGACCTCCGGCGGGATGGACTTGTGGGCCACCAGGGCAATGAGGCGGATCTGCAGATCAAAGAGAAACGAGACCACCGGCGCCCAATTCGCGTATTCCATGAAATAACCCGATCGGTGGCCCAAAGCTTGCACCACATTGATCCCGTTGGCGGTTTGCAAAATGTCAAATCATTTGCCAAACTGGGAGGGAAGGTGGGGCATGGGATTGTTCTTGGCCGGCTGAATGTTCTTGCCTGGTCGTAGGACCAGCAAGTCGGCAAGCATAGGGGAGAGAGGGGCCCCAAATCGTTGGGCCAAAGGCTGCAGACGATCGGCGACCTCCTTGGCGGCCAATTGAGCTCGAGGCTGCCTAGACAGGGCTGCGTGCTTTGCCGGATCCGCTACTCCCGAAGACGATGCAACACCAGGCAGTTGGCCCAACAAAGTTTGAAGGGCCTTGGCGACCTCCTCGGGGTTGACAGGTATAGGAGCATCAGCGATGGCCTACTTCAAAGGTTCAAAAAACACGGGCAATGACCCGGCACAACAGATCCTTTCTAAGGATCAAAAACAATGCCGATGGGACCGGCTCGCTGCAACACGACACGCAGTTAGAGCGAGAAAACGAAGTGCAGTCTGGCTCCTGACGGGTCCCTTAGGCGGCGCCACCACTCGTGACCTACTCGGAAAATTACATTGAAAGTCGTCTAAAGTACATTGAAAGTCGTCTCATCATGCTTTTCAACCCCAAGGGTCCTTGGAGCCACAACCTGTGCGCGCCTTCGACAGGACAAGAAGACAGAGCCAGCCGAATCATTCATGAGTCACTAGAATTCTCCCGCCCTATTTCCGGACCTACCGCAACCTTGCCTACTATGCATAACCTACACATCCCCTATCGCCCCATCTATCCATTAGCAACTACCATATCACAAGGTAGCTTAGCTGCCATGATTGTTGAAGCATGGCTAGGTCAATATCTTTAACACCAAATTTCTGATTATTTTGCTATAATTCTAGTGAATTACTAGAATGGAGAACTGTGTATTGCAAACGTAGCACTCTTGTGAGGTAACACGGCCCATGGGTTACCCACCCTAGCTTCTTAATATTTTCAATTATTAAAACTTTGAATTTAAATCAATGATTTACATTGTTGTAAGAAAATATCATTATGGGACATCAAGGTGTAGTCGCCGAAGCTCTTTATAAATGGTTTTAATCGTTTTCTTAATTATGTGTAGATCATGAACATTCCGGGTACAATTTGGTCATATTTTAAGTGGTGTATTAACTCCTTCTAGTGTCTTTCTTTTAGGCACAATAATGATCTCACAGTCCCAACTCAAGTTTGCATTTTGTTGAAACTTTGGAAATAAAAGATTCGAAAAAATGGTGACGAAGACAGTTATTGTGGAGACTATCATTATTAAAAAGCCTCAACGATCTAGATCGTTGGTCATTTCCGATTGCGCTTGGGTACCATCTGTGAGGACTACAATTTTGCTTATCTTTTGCATTTTGGCCTTCGCTTTGTCAACCTTTGCAAGGCCCTCAACACCTCGCCTCTCATATTGTATATATTCCCAATATTCAATAGAGTCCTAAAATTGCGCTTTGTAGTGAGGCGCTGAATTCGTTTTTCCTTCCTACAATACACTAACTAGCATGCAAAACACCAGTAAGGGAGGGCTATTGGCACCACCACCTTTGCCATAAATGGAGTCAAGACCCTAGAGCTCTACACACCCTACAAATCACAAAGCGCTATGCCCATAGCTGCTGCAACAGCAAAGGCTTGGTCAACAAGACAAGGCTGTCTCACCAACAAAGAGGGGTGTGCCAGAACGGATTGTCTTCCATGATGTCTCGATGATGCCCAGATGATTATATAGGAGCCCAGCAAGAATTGTGGATATTTTTATATTGTATATAAGCCTATCAGGCCAACAAGAAGGTGCTACATGGCTACATCAATTGTCGGATTATTGCCATTGTTTTTGGATACGTTGCCCTTTGCATGTGAAGAAGATCGCCAAAACTCTTTTGTTTGGTTTGCAATGCGCAAAACTTATTCATTGTTGTTTGATTAATTCCTTGTTAAGTCTCATAGTCCCAACCCTTTGATGCAACATATTCAAGTTACCCTAACAATAGCTACACCATTCCCATTCTATGTATGCTTCGCACATGCACTTCCACTTCTGTGGCCCATACCCACTACCCTCAACCAACATCCCCGCTGCGCTCCGCATTGCACTGCCCCTTGGATGCCTGTTTGTTCGTACCATAGCCTTCCTATAATGAGCCATTCACAATATTCCTCATTCGCAGTACTTGGTGCTTTGAAGGCGGGCCGAAGGTAACAGGCGTTTGTGTGCCGCATTTGTGGCCCGGCAGGCGCCTTCCACGTCCCCCTCCAGTCCCCACAAACGCAAGTTCGCGGCCAGCACTCACCCCCACAAAAATTTGCAGACCTCCCGGCTGCAGCGACAGCCCCGCTCCGTGGTCCCCCCACGCCGTCTGCCGATCCGATCTTTGGTTGCAGTGCGCGATGCCGGCTTCCGCCGGATCTCCCAAGGTGGCGTCGCGGCATGCGCCCCTGGGGCTCGGGCGCCGAGCTGCGGCGCTGCCGCGACGGATCGCACGTCCCCGACGGGGAAGGGAGGGGATCCCTCGGCCCAGGCCAGTCGTCTCGGCGGATGGCCCCGTCGCGGAGGAAACATCCGTGCCTGGGCCGGAGCAATTGATGCAGGTAATTGCATTGGGCGCAATGGGCGATGCTCGCGCCATGCGCGGGAGTCCTGTTGTTGATCTGGGCCGGCGGAAATTGGTGTGGCGAGTTTTGCGAGTTATGGGGTGTTGAAAGGAGTTTGTCAGGGAGGATTGTGGGGGCAGGTGGGCGCAATTGGGGAGTGCGCACATGAGGGAGGTCACGGGAGGTGCCGAGCTCCTGGTACGTGCTTGGGAATTGGTGGAAGGTTGGTGCCAGTGCCGGTTTTAGTTTTGAAACGTCAAGTAGGAAGCGATAAATTGGGATTGAAGGCGAATTCTGGTGTTGAAACGCCCTGGAGTGTGGCAGTTTCGAGCAGCTGCGGATGGAATGGTGGCGACTTTGTGTTGCACAGGTGTCTGCCACGGTTCCAAGGGCTTTGCTCCTGCTGTGCCAATCGTCTTGACACACCCCAATCTTGTGTGGTGAGCAGGAAACCATTTCATTCCTCAAAGAAGATCTGACTCACCTGTTTGACGAACAAGGAATCGATGCCTCAAGGTGAGTAAGAACATCAAACAATGCATATATTTCTAGTGTACTTCTAGAAGTATATACACATACATGAGCAGCACAGACTTATAGCATGCGTTTTGATTTGTCTGCACAAGCATGTTGCAGTGTCTTAGGGCACACAGCAATTCTGCACTAGCATGTCAATATTGAACTTCACATTGTGTACATGCACCTTCATCTGCCCTCATGTTGTGACAGTTTTGCTGTAGTATTGCAGTACATTGTGTAATTCTTCTTCTACTTGCAGTAGTTTTTTTATATTTTATATTGCAGTATATTTAGTCATACATTATGTAAGTGCTGCCACAGCTGCATCGATAAATGTGGTTGCACGTTTGAAACACAATGGATTGCACCCAGATAGCTGGCTGTTGCACAATGATGCAGAGACGCATGAACTTGGCAGGGGAGAGTCATGCACACAAGTGTGTACGGATGTGTATGTGCACAATTTTGCTGATAGCTGTGGCATGTTTATGCAGATATGACGAGGTTGTGGAGTTTCGAGACCCCATTTCTTCATACAACAGCATCAGGGGATACCTGTTCAACATTCAGTTTCTGCGCCGCGTATTCTCTCCCACCTTTGAGCTGCATGACATACGGCAGACTGGAGATTTTGAAATCACGAGCCGCTGGACCATGACGATGGAGGTTGCACCCACCAAGGGGACAATTCTAAGGCAGTTATGGGACCCCAAGCTGGTGTTCACAGGCGTCTCCATCTATGGGCTCAACCCCAGCAATGGGAAAATTAACAAGTGAGCACAAACAGAAGTCGGTTTCGTTAGGCTGTGCCTCTGAAGGTCTATCAATACTGTGCACAATATATGACTTCAACGATGGCAACGATGGCAGGCCTGCTCATTCAGCGGCTACTGAATGCAGTTGTATCTTTCCTGCATCGGTTACCCCCTCATCTGGGCTTCCACAATTTCAAGTGTTTGCTTGCTCCCTGGCAGTGTCATACCTGAGTGAAATTTCATGGAATGAAAGATTGTCAGCAGCCTATTGAATTGAACCACAATTGACTAGCAGCCTACTGTACCATGCAGTGGCCAGTGCCCTCAAGCACCTAGTGGTGCAGATGGATGCAGGGAGGGACACTGATGGGTGTGTCCCATTCTCCTAGGCACCTTGACCTGTGGGATGCGATCGACCAGCAGGAGTTCTTCAGTGTGGAAGGATTCGCCCATGTCCTCAGACAGGTCTTCAATTTGACAAGGGCACCAGACCTGGAAACGCCCGAATTCAAAGTCCTGAAGTAGGTGGCTGCATATGTTCAGTGTTCCCTTGTTTATGTTGAGTCTGTTCCATACCACATGCCCTTGTGTCAAGAGTGATCAAATGCATGCTGCATTGTGTGACAATGCTTGCAGCAGCACTTTTCACCTGAATGCAAAATCCAAGGCATGTTGTGCATTAAATGGTGGAACATTTTCTCACCATCAGCACTTTTGCCAGGACATTTGCTCCCAGAAAGTGTTTGCGTGTCATGATCGATTCTGTTGCATTTTTGATGTGCTTGCATGACTCAATCTAGTGTGCCTGGATGCTCAAAATCTGGAGCCCCACATCGTCCTGTCTACTGGCTCAGCAGGATCACATTCACCTGTTGTGCACAAAGCTGATACTTGTGTGCTTGTGTCCTTGTCGTCTCTATGCGCTATACTCTTGAAGCATCGCCACTAGGTGAGCGATGGTTTGTCTTCAGAATTGTTGCTGTTTTTGTGTTGGTGGTCTCAATGCCCTGTGCTCGGCTTTTGTGCAGGAAAAAGCAAGCATACGAAATTCGTGAGTACCCAAGTTTCTTAGTTGCTGAGACCAGTATGGATGTGGCGAAAGCTCCTGGTGCGGAGGGGTCAGTGAATCCTGCTGGTGCTGGAAACAACGCATTCAACAAGTTGGCAGGCTACATTTTCGGCAAAAATGAGCAGGAAGAGAAAATGGCAATGACGACACCAGTGTTGACCACCAACACAGGCCGCATGCAATTTGTGGTTGGGCAGAAGTACAAGGTGTGCAGCTTTTGTTTTCTAGCCTAGATATATGGAGGTATGGGTCTCAGAATGTCGTGTGCATGGCAGCAAAATCATGGCATTGCGGCAGCTGTCTTCCATGGCCTCTCAGCCGATTCGTTGCATGCGATATACTAGAAGAGCAGGGGCCTTCTCTCTAGCTGCGGGGCAGAGAATCGGGCACTCTGTCAATTGTGTTGGATAGCAAAAACCCACTTCGAAAGCCAACCATTCGACCCTGCCAGCGATTGTGGCTGGAAGGACGTTGGATTTGGACCAGATGCGCTGATGCACAGGTTGGCCCCTTCCAGCTGACGGACTTGTCGTAGAATCAACAAGAAATCAAGCAGGACATTTAAAAGGGCTCCATGCCGTCTCAGGATGCCTTTGAAAAGGCAGAGAAGTCGACGACCTTCATTTGTCCAAAGGGAAGCACTGACCCCCCTCCCCAGAACTTTGTGGTGCACTGCTGCTTGATGTCATTGCTCTGTGCTTGGGTTATGACCCTTGAGTTGAACGGCACAACTTGCTGGCAATTTCCCTAGTCCTAAACACAGTCGTCATTTCGTTTCCAATGTTCGCTGTTCTGTCCTACCACTTTGTCTTCAGGAGACTGCGGCGTACGGCCATTCCATCCTCTTGTTTGTGGGCATTGGTGTGTGGTCAAGACACAGTCACTTGTTCCAGGTTTATTCAGCATCAGTTCTTTGGCGTGTTCACAGGAAGCTGGCATGCCAACTCCGTCCGATAAGGAAGTCGCCACGAAAGAGGCAGCCGGGGGGCTGTACATTGTTTCATCGTTCAATGGTCCAGCGTTGGAAGATCAGGTGGAAAGGGAATTCAGGAACCTCAAAAGTATAATGTACAGAGACGGCCTTGTGGCGGGGGAGGGATGGGTGTTGGCCAGGTACAATGACCCTTTTACTAATCCCCTTCTGAGGAGGAACGAGGTGCTGATTCCGGTGGCTGGGGGATTTAGCCTCTGGTGATGTTCACTTTGTCGGCGATCAATGTTTCGGCATTTTTTTCTGTGTTATCTGTGGATTCCGTTGCGAATGTATGCGAGTTAGTGGCAACCGTGTGTGCACATACGGGTGCGTGGCCTGTGCAGAAAATCGCCTGGACTGTCATTGATCCACACGCTGAACCACTGCGCTCTAAGATGACTACCACTACTGCCCATAACGTTTTGGTGTGGTGCCGTACATTGTGGCGGTGGTCGGTTGTTCTACAATTGCTTGCTTCCAATGGCACGTGATGGGCCATTGCGGATGCACCCTAATTTCAAGGAGTGGCGGTCTCAGACTCTGCTGCTGCGTCTGGCAGTGCTTTCTGAGTTTTTGGTTTCCAGAGCACGGCGTCTTTCATGCCTGTGCGCTGCCTGGGTTCAGTGGTCGTTGTTCAAAAGTTTCGTTCCGCAGATGGCAGCGATGGTCTCTAGCAAGCTGCATTGGCCGAGATGATTCATGCACTAAAGAAATGTGCCAATACCGGGTTAGAAAGACAAACACAGAGAATGCTGGGCACCTGCTCCCACTCAGAAGTCGCAGTATTTGCAAAATGCCCTTCGTGTTTCGCATTGAATGCAAATGCATGTGTGATGTTAGCATTCCGCGATGTCCCTTGACTCCGCTCGTCACGAAGATGTACTGGAGCAAGCTTGCCATACACAGTCCAAATAAGCTCGTTATGCGCCCTTCAGTCTGCTTGTACGGATCTTCTATTCCTGCACTTATGAACATGTGCGAATGAATGTGTTCTGCTTCTAGCGTTGGCGCTCGCACCCATATGATTTGGTCAAGTTTCCTGACCGCCAGCCTCGCCGACAATGCCACCTCGGGTGCGCTTCGGGTCAAGCGCCGAGCAGCTTACCTAGCCATCTATGAAAGGCATGCAGGCCACGTGTTGCGGCAACGCAATCTGCAACACGACGCAACACATCAATACACTCAGATGCCCGTATGTATGAGTGCCTGGCTGTATACGCGCTTTTACGCGCAGAACTGCATAGAATTACAGATAGTCGTGAACGTGCTTTACAAGCCTGTATTGCAGTCAAAACCCTGAAGAATGACCAACACATATATAAGCAAATACTTGTTGCCAGGCGCCCGACCGCCCATTGAGGAGATAGCGGCATTTACTTCACAGGGTGGTGCTTCGCACATCATCCTTTATGCCATATGATTGCAATTGTGCAACAATGCCACTGGGGATTACCCCCACAGGCTTCATGGCTGCAGCAATTCATTTTTGGTAGTGAGGATGTGCACACATAAGACGTTGCACGGCTCAGTGGCCACTGAATGCTCTCACACCCGAAACAGCTGTTCTATATTCTGAAATATTTTAAATGTTTTGTATATTAAAAATTCTTACTTACTCCGTCCCAGATTATTTGTCGTCTATTTGAAAGACAAAATTCATTACAAGGACGGCCTCAAAATTTCAAAACAAGGTCAAAATCGAACAGATTGCATCCCCAAACCCTTGACTATCAATTCCCAAGAAGAAAAAATGAGACTCGATTTTTGAGAGTAAGGCGAAAAATAAATATTGGTCATCTTTGAGCCCAAATATCCAGGTTTACTGGGTAAAAGTACTGCCAAATTCTCAACACTTAATGGAGTGACTTAAAATTTTGTTTACTCCAAACTCACAAGCACAACTTTAGCTGAAGTTTCATTGAAAACGGGTGTGAATATGGTGGAGAAATAATGCCCCCAAGTCATAGACGACAATTATTATGGGACGAAGGAAGTACATATTTAAAACCACCACGCAAGTTTAAAAGGCAAGCCATCCCCATGAGCGCCCTTACTCCGCAGGACGCTTCATATGCAACAACCGTACATCACGAAATGTACTTCCATGTTAAGATATTGTTGTTTTGCCAAAACCCTTGCTTGGGGAACGCTCCAATCAATCAAATTGTGATACTGAAGCCTCGTTCAATGCCATTTTCCACCGGCTTTTTGTCGAGTACCCACCCACTCTCGACCTCAGGAACAGCTGAGCTTCCTCTGCTTTTGATGCAGTCGTGTCCGGGAAAGGAATCATCTTCTCGTGTCGTAAAATGTTCTCGTTGCCCTTGCTCACCAATTGACGTCCTTGGATAATGGTACTGCTTGGTTGCTTGGCTGATTAGGACATGATGCAATTGCCGCTTATGGACACAATGCTTTCTTGTTGGCAGGTTCGCCGTTCAACTTGGGCTCGGCAACCAGGAGAGATGCAGTGGCGAGAAACGTTCCCCAGGCGGGAGAACGTGCTGAGAAACCGTGCCCAGAGCCAAAAGTCGTTGTAAGACGCATGCCAATTCCATTCGTTGCTTTCAGCACGATGCTTCCTACTTATAATACCTCTATGGTGCGTAGTATATATTTATTTAAATGTGCGTTGAATCTTGTAAAACCCATTGCCCAGCTCGCACCGCGCAGTGGCACTGAAACTGTTGCAATTAGATGGTAGCAAAGTATTTACTTTTGATAGTTGATGAGTGTTGTTTCGATGAAGCGCGGTCTCTGCACCAACATGAACAAAATTTCTTGTCTTCATTTCTTGTGATCCAGGAATGAATTAACTATCTGGAGCATGAGCGGACAGGCTGGGAAAAGAACGAACGGCTGTGTTTTGAAAAGATCTCAACAGGAAGTCCTGTGCGGTGTGGCTTGCGAAAATACTGTTTTTGCTTCAAGTTTTGAATGTATTTGATACCTTTGGCTGCCTCCACGATAAATATAAAAAGCAGCAGTATTATAATATCACCAAACAATGACATAATGGATCAAATTCTGTAAATACATTGACGTGCACGTTACTGTGCGCCTGTCAAAATATTTTTTCCTAGGATCCTGCACAAACCCATCACTGCATTTAAAAGCCAATCTTGAAATCGCTATGCGTGGACACTGCTTGCGTCAAGGCGAAAGCAATTGCGATGACGCAGGGCGGCCACCTTTGCTGCACGATTGCAATTCCCCTATGGGATCCGCAGAAGAAAATAACGTCGTAGCCAGCTCAAATTCGTCAATAGTTACACAGTGCACATTTATGAACGAGGAGCGTAATGGCTCACGGCATAACTAGAATCCCATTTTGCGGTGCTCTAGACACCTTTCTGACATGCAACAATCCTTCCTAGAAATCGCACGTGCCATGCATACGGTACAAGACACGCGCCCTCAATCAAGATGGCCTGTGGAAGTCTGAGCATAGCTGCATGTCTGACTCATGCAACGCAGGGACACGAAGCTCCATGTGGAAGGCATCCATATATGGTATCCCCTCGCGACAGGGAGGGGGTCCATTTCTGCGGAGGGGTGTTGATCCACAAACGCTGGGTACTGACCGCCGCCCACTGTTTTCGAGACGTTACGTCTCCTCTCATTGTAATTGGAGCATGCCGCTTAACTGACGACAAGTATAAGAGGGACAGCGTTGAGGTGTGGCTCATGAGACAATAGTAGAGGTGGTCCCATCTGTCCGTCCCCAACAGAATTTGTTTGGCTCCGTTAAAATTCTGTACAATCAACAGAATTTATGAGGGAGCCACAGAGAAAAAAAAGCGTTTTACAGAAACGGGTAGTGCCATACTGACGTCAGCATAGACAACTACAGAAATCGACATAGCCTTACAGAATGAAACCAAGTGTTACAGAATTCGCGCCGCCGTCTACGGATGATAGGCACCCGCAACAGAACCGCTGACCGGACCACAAAGGTCGACAGAGTTCCATAAAAAATCGATGGCAATCGCTGCCAGGAAGAGCCCGCACTTATGATTTATAGTATGCTGTGATGATGTGTTCTGTGTGTGTGCTGCCTCTAGCCAAGTACCGGCAGCGATCGCTGCTGGGAAGGGCCCGCACTTATGATTTATAATACGCCGTGATAATGTGTTCTGTGTGTGTGCTGCCTCCAGCCCAGTACTGGCAGCGATCGCTGCCGGGAAGGTCCCGCACTTGTGATTTATAGTATGCCGGGATGATGTGTTCTGTGTGTGTGCTACCTCCAGCCAAGTACCGGCAGCGATCGCTGCTGGGAAGGGCCAGCACTTATGATTTATAGTACGCCGTGATAATGTGTTCTGTGTGTGTGTGCTGCCTCCAGCCAAGTACTGGCAGCGATTCAATATGCCTCTATTCGCGACAAGCTTCCAGAATCTCAAAGTCATGACGGATGGCAACGGAATGCCAGGAAAGGCAACGGAAAAAAAAATCTTTACAGAAATTGGTGGCTGCAAACACCCCCTTGACGGACAGCTCCAGAGCCAAAAAACTGGAAGCTGACGTGGCATGAATGGCAACAAAAAACCGGCCCCGGCAAAACAACAGAAAAGTGATGGACGGATTTTTTGTCTTGAAAAAAAATACGGACAGAAAATAACAGAAAAAAAGCTGAGCGGCCACGTCTAGACAATAGCTGCGTTTAAAGATACACAAAGTTGTCGCTTCGTGTAATTCTGTGCGCAAGTCCGATATTGCGCCCTGTCATGTATGTGACTTGGACGGCCAACGCCAATGCAGTGCATGCCTGTTGAGGAAGTCTGACAAAGATTTCGTTTTATGAAGCAGAGGCAAGCCGCACAGATCACATTCGTATTGCAGCGTTGTGCTTGCTGGGATGCAAGGTCATTCTCCAAATGGTATTTAATGAGCTAACTTTTGTAACAGATAACTCAAAACAAGTAGATTTTGGGACGCCATTCTGGGACCATACAGATGCGAACATGTGTCCTTCGTCCATCGATTCCAAGAGGGATCTTGATTGACCTTATTGACCTTGGGCCTTGATACAAATGTTGGTGGACGCTATGCATGAGGAGCTCTGGCACAAAAGTTGGCCATTGGTGCTCGAATCGAGTAAAGAGAGATTTTCTGGGCCTTATCCGTCAAGTGAGCATATTGTCCTGGCAGCTGATGTCTCACTAATAAAAGAAAAAAATGAACGCGACATGCTCCACCCCAACAGAGAGAACAAGATACTCAAGATGCAAAGAGTTCAAAACTTCGCTCGTTAGATATGATTACATTGAAGATCTCGACAAGAGAATGGCTTAGCCACCACAGCTGAAATGGAAAACTTCGAGACTGAAGAACAAACAAAATCACAAAATTGAAGATTCACTACACCAGTGTCACTACCAGTTGAGGTGTGTTTTTGCTTTCTCAGCTTTGTTACAATGCCATCTATTTTATGTGATCGAATCGCCGCTGGTACAACAATAGTTTGGTGTTCCCCTAACACTAGGACGAGCAATGAATTTTGCCCAACACTTCCCTGTGCAAACTCCAGGCGCTTCACCAGCCCGATTTCGAAGGGTTGGTACTCCATTCAAACTGGTCAGGGAAAGTCAAGGACGGCAACGATTTGGCATCGATACGGCTTCCCGGGGAGTCAAAAATCCGCCCCGCCGAACTCCTTAACAGCGCAGATCCTATCCGAGATGGCTCTATGCTGATTGTGACCGTCAGGGGCAGGCGAAACTCCGCTGATGGAACATGCGCAGAGGGCTGCGCTTGCGAAGAGCTCCATCACGTCCAGGACATGAGGGTCCTCCACCGGTCCAATTGTCGCAATGTTGACAACTTCGAGGACGTCATCATGGAGAATATGGTGCGCACTTACAGCCAAAGCGGCCAGGGCGTTTGCAAGGGCGGGAGGGCTATATTTTGAAGTGTGCGGACGCGCGGCTTGAACTGCTCAACGCAACACACAATTATGTGTTATATCAGTATCTGACACCCAGGCTACACACCCAAGTTATGGCTCAGGTGCATTGGCAAGGGACAGTGTCGAGAAATGTAGTTTGAGTTGCCTCGGTGATGCAACATTGGGTGCCACCTTTCGCAACCCTCATATCCTGAGGTGCCAGGATGCCGGGAATCTCGACTCTTTGGCAACAAGTGGAGATAAGGAAACTGTGGATGGAGTCAGCTCCATGTTACAGATGATTGGCTGAACAATGTCGTGAACGCCCACTATTCTGGCAACTTCGGTCGATGTGTGCAATGAACGGTATATATACTTTCCGATTGCTATGCAGCCGCGTACGTGATTACGGCTGAGTATTGGGACACAATGGAAAACAATGGTGCCTTTTGCTGTTGCCTAGGCAATGGCGGTTCGTTTTGGATCGAATCGGAGTATTCTTGTGCATTACATTCATGTCGGCGCAGAGTGAGGAAAGATACGGTGCGAGTGCCCGCGATGGATAGAAGAGCTCTAAGTAGGTTTTGTGCGTCCATTCATACAATAATCTATATAACGTTTGGCCAATCTACGTAATACTTTAACCAGATGTTGTCGAAGCATACATTCACCAGGAATTCTACGTATCCAAAGCAGTACAACATCTATGCATCTTTCTAAAAGCGAACAAGGAGCAACCTAGCAATTCCTCCAGAATGTGTTGTATGAGGAAGGCAATCCCCTTTGTCTGGATAAATGGAATGCGGTTTCCTTGAGAGTTATTCGTCTCGGCCTTTTCATCGCTGGCACCGCCACCATGGTGCGCAACTTTACGAATCGCCACATCTCGTCCGCATGCGATCCAGCAATAGAACGCATTGATTTCGTCGCAAAGCTGTAAAGCACATTCTAAGAACATTCTTCAGTTCGAAGTTCTGAATACCGATTCGAAAACTTCGCAAAGTTGTGTTAAAATGAGAGCAAGCAGCATTTGCGATTTCGGAATGCGAGCATGCATTTGCCTAAACCACCTGGAGAAATATTAAAACAGCACAGAACTACCTATCACAACTCTTTGCACCTGCACCTACCGACAGGGCGTTGCTTCCCGAGGGGGTCAGCCTGAGGAAAGGGATTGATTGTTGCTTTAGGTGACAGCGGAGGGCCTCTGATGTGGCATTTTGCCCCCAAATGGGATGCGGTCGACGGGTCGCCCGACAGGGACCTACTCGTGGGCATCGCCTCATTCTCCAACGCTTCAAACTACCACCCAAACGATCCCACAGTCTCCACCAGGGTGTTTAGCTTCCGTGAATGGATGGGTGAACAGGTTCATGAAGCCCCCAAGAGTTTTGAATGTGCAGTGCGCGTGCGTGTGCAATTTGTTGTTGTGATGGCATTTTGTTACATGAAGAAGCAAATGCCCTCGCACGAAATTGACAATGTGGAGCAATAGTCACACACGGTCAGCCCAAAGGGCTGCGGGCCATCCAGGTCCAAGAAAAAAGAGTAAGAGGATATCCCAGGGTCCAGTTCAGACAAATGATGCTCAGGTTTTGCGCCGCTTATACACCTAAACCAGTAGCTGGGACTTAAAACGATATGGAAAGCCATCAATTCCGACAAAACCAATCAGAGCAAGAATGTAAACTTAACGAGGAGATTCCCCTTGCCAAAGAGTCACAAGGCGTCCCGGCACCTCGTTCTAACACCTCTTAACACATGAAAAAAAAGGACCAGAACCTTAAGGCTTGTGGGGAACAATACCGGCAGATCCCATTGAATGTGTCAATTACCTCAACGCTGACAAACTAATGGCAGTTAATTTGAATGCAATCATATATGAGTCGCTCAGACGGAATGCGCATTCCTAGATTTCTAACGTATTCCCCAGAATCGCCAAATGGGGAATCGATCTGGCCAGTGTTGTAAGGACCCCCCGTGGGGGAATGTGTCAGTAAGGAGCTGTGTCAAATTCCAAAAGGTCCACCCCCAACCCAGAATTGTTGTGAAACGTCAATCAAAGTCTAGTTAGGGATGCTCACTAACGGCAAGCGCCAGGCCCTTTCACGCCTGGCCTCGAACCACGGCGCCCTCTGATGTCCCATGCCAAATGTGCGCCGCTGGGGTCCAACCTCGGCGCAGTAGCGTCCCCAACAGCAGCTTGCGTCACAGCCTGGACGACGATTGCGTTCTCCATGATGCTTTGCCCATGCACCACAAGTACATGAGGCGCACGTGGTTGGTTCGCTTGTTATTCACAGTTTGAGCGCGGCGTGTATTTACGTATATGTACTTGAAAACGCCCAAATACGCTTAAATACAAGCTGTGTTCACGGGGTCAAACCAGAGCTGTTATCGGAGGTTGCCCGCAATGGGAGGGCCCCGGCGGCGCAAGCCGCGGCGATGATGCTTGTCTCTCCAGCGAGGCCCTTCATGCTCGCCTGTGAGCCAGAGACGAGGCAGTTCCCTGGATGTGCCTGTACGTAATCACCGATTTGCGTGATGGTGCGACGCTGTGCAGGAGCATCGAATGCTGATGGCTGAAAATTAGGGCGAATGCACTGTGAAAAGTGTCGATGTTGTAAAGAGGTTGATGTCGATTTTTCCGTGAGATGATCAAGTCCAGCTTGACTTGCTATAGATACTAGAGCAATGTAATCATAGTACATACAGGCACAAGAATGCTGCTTTTGCCTGCATGCACATTACTAGGCCAAGGTGAATCAAGCGCGAAGGCAACGAAAGGCTCAAGTTCCAGAATAGCTCTTTGCTCCCGAAGGTTCGGGATCGCTAACGGTGCACCGTCGTCTCGTGCAGTCTACCTATTCAAAGGGGGAGTGATTGGTCGCAAAACGGGCATAAAAGGCAAGAAAATGATCAATGCATCAGTCGGCAATATGCTAGGGAGTATCGACCAAAAGCTGGCAGTACAATGTATATGGGATTGGGAATGAATACCGAACTCGAAACCTGCAGCTTCACTGGCCCGGTTTAGTTTGATGGAAGCTGGCGATTATTTCGACAGTAGAACTGATACGTATCAATGCACGCAAATAATTGCATCTGCTATAGCAGCTAGTCTGCAAATGAATGTAATCGGTGCTGTACCAGCACCGACTGCATGCAACCGCAGACCACAGCACTGCTGTGGTAATCCAAAATAAGCCTCTAGATTTCTTGTTATCTGAGGTCTCCGACGTCGGCCGGAAAATTGGTGGGCTTTCATGCAATACCACTAGGAAAAAAGGGACAAATAACATGTGTTCAAACGTTTACGGGTTTGTGTTACTTTACTGTTTTTAGCGTGCAGAACACTGATGAAATGTATACATATGTGTTCGAATAACGTGCTATTTGGTCCTTTTTCTTTTAGTGTACTGTGGCTGCATTGCTATTGATGCGCTGCCAAGCAATGCTTCAGCAAATGCCCACATGTCAATACTGACAAGCGTTGATGTGTGTGCGAATGCTGCATCAATGGTGATTCACTGGTTTTGCTGCACGGTTGTTCATCGCTGCATCAATGATACTCTGCTCAAAATATTGCGTCAATAGTCACTGTTTTCCTAGATGATTGTGACGATCCGGGATAGGAATCTTTCAATCTTTCCAATGATGTTTTTCCCCAAGTTAGATTCGATCGCCTATTGTTCGGCCCAGTGCACAATTTCAAAAATATCATTTGGGACTTTGTTGCGCCAGCATTCAATGCAAAATGGTCAAAGCACTTTGCAGCCTTCAGCCTGTCTGGCTGGTTGTCTTTCAGGTGGCGCGAAGTGGCGACAGTCCAATTTGCCCCTTGGAGAAGAGGTTCTGCTTGAACAAGGACGGACCTCCCGAATCCGTTTGTGAGTTTGGTATTTCTTTCATTGATACACGTCCAGCCGACCGTCAATTTCCTCCGGACATTGGCATCTGTCCAGGTGGGAATGCCCCCGCTGTGGCATTGCCTGTCGACAGCCTTCTCGTGAATTTCATTAACTCAGGCGCCATTCCCTGTCGCCAGTGCTATGGTGTTGAGTTGAAGCTCAGCTCTTTGTTTTCGAAGAGCGCCTGCTTTCGCTGATGCGGCGGCATCACCTTGCCACGGTCGAACGTGCTGTCCCACGTGCGCTTCATCAGCGTATATTTAACAACTTACCTGTGGCCCCTCGTCTCTACATATGACGTGAGTGTGGTAAATTGATTCGATTCCATCTATTCTGCAGGAATTAAAGAATACATTGGCATCAAACGGCAGCGACCCTTCCGTGGTGTACTCTACGCCGAAAAACGGTTCCACTTGATGCACCCCAAAAAATTGTGTTGGTGGTTTCACAGTACTTCATTTCGCATCGTATAGCACAGGGGTCGATCGCACTGTGCTGAACTGCCTCATCGAAGGTGGCTCGGACGTGAACGCCACGGCTGCTAAAGACTTCACTCCGCTGCACACCGCCACCCCTTGGAGTGACGCTGTGGCCATCAAAGTTGTCGAGAGCGGAGGTGAGAAGCGAAACCGAGAGCTGTTTCACATATGCATTGACGCAATCAAAGGAACGGCGCTGGATGGCACCATGCAGTTTGGCTTCAATTGGTGCGGCGACGTGGAAAATATGTGGATTACAAGGAGAACCAGCACCAAAACGGAGAACTTTCTCCACTCCCTCCAGGAACTACACCCAATATGACTTTGCAAAATCGATCCTGGCTCTGCCAAGGCGTCGCATAGCTTTCGAGTGCCGATTTTTTTTGGTTGCTGCGTGGAGTCATACATACTGCCATCAGAGGCGTGTTTTCGGAGGCATAAGTTTTCACTTGCCCCTCGCACACTGCATTCGTACACTACGCTGATCTATGCCGTGACGTCATGTCGGTGCGTCCGCGTAATTAGCAAATGAACAAACAGACGTGCTCTAATGCACACGTCGTCGATGAACAGTTGCAGATGTCAACAGAACGGCATCGGGATCGAGAACGCCGGTACACATTGCAGCCTCTTGGAATCGATCCGAGCCTGTCAGCGCTCTCGGGGACCCGGGAGCGGGCGTGGATCTACCTGATGATGATGGCCGGGCACCGATTCACCGCGCAGCAGAAGAGAACCAACTGGAGTTTTGATTGCGCTTTTTGAGTTCAAGGCGAACGTGAACGCCGTGAATAAGGATGGCAAGACGCCCTTGCGCGTTGCTGTGGCGAGGTGCAATGCCGACAACGCCATGATGCTGGCTGAAAATGTAGCCGACCCGACAATTAAAGGCAGGCTTGATGACGCGCCGTGGGATGACGTTCCCGGGTCAAGGTGCGATAATGCGACCATATCGGCGTTGAATGGTTCTCTTGGTTGTTGAATTTGGGGGATGAGCTGCCGGTATTTGACAGTCGTTGTATCTTTTCCAGAAAGATCTTAACCACCACGTTAATATGGGATGCATTCAGGTGTGTGTGTGTGCACAGCATTTTTGGCATTCGTCTGGGTGTCATCTTCCTGGCGCCTGGAGAACGGCGCCCATCTACTGTATGGGACTGTGACGAAGGTCGAGGTAATAATGTGGAGCAGCAAATTAAGCAATATAAAGTGAGTCGGCTTGCGACAGACCGCTGAGAGCTCGCGGTCGAACGCCTTTCCGACGCGTGACTGCAGGAACAAGAAATGAGAGCCCGATGTTCCCGCTATACAGCGCACCTGAAATATGCACCTGAAATGTATTTCAGGTGCAAGGAAATGATTGCATTGTTAGTTTTTCTATTGGCGCTTTCCAGCAGAGTCGGTTGTGGACTTAACGCCTGCAGTTGTGCATTCAGTGTCGACGGCGGGCTCCGTCTCATAATTCATTATCACCAAAGTGCGCAATAAAAAGCTGAAATGACAGCGTGACGAAAAGCGATCGGTTCGGTTGAAGGAAAACAATGATAAATTCTTTCCTGAAACGTGATTCTCTTTTCTCAAGTGTTTTTTTCCATTCATGCTGGTCAGCTGCTGTGCGTTTGTCACATTCTGTAAGTCAAAGAAGGGTTGCGGCGGTGCGGATGGGGTGCTCTGTGGCAGCCTTCGGTGCCTCAATGAGATGCGCGCACATATGCGTGGTGGCGCGGCTGGGTGCGGCGGTATATGAAGCCGCCAGTGTGCTCAGCACGTGCAGCTGCCTTCGCTCTGCCTCCATTGTTTTGTTAAGTAGTTCATTATGGTGAACTTCTATATTCACGCATATACACCACCATCTCAGGAATTCCGCACAATGATTTGTTTTTGCTATGGATTTCAAAAATGTCCAGAAGAAGAGCCGCTGGTGGTTTTCTGGAGTGGCAACCTGTGGTTTCCTGCTCAATACTTACATTCCACAGCCATGTAAGAGATTACCGTGTTTGGGGGGAAATGGCTGGAAAAAATGTGACCGTAATAACCCATCGAGCAGCGCGATATGCAGCAGCGATAATTGACATGCTCCACAGTATATTGTCGAAGTGACAAGAATATGGTATCTACTTGCTCATATCTATCACCATGTGAGCGTTGCCTCTTCGCATACAGATGATAACAGGTATTTGATGCTGAGAATGAGCAGGCTGATAACATATGTGTGCTAAGTCCCACTCGCGCTGCAGCGGATCTCCAAACTGCAGCGCCTACATCGCGCGATGGAGCGTAGCGTCATTCTGAATAATCACAGCTTTCTTTGGATCGTTAAGGAGACACCACAATTACCACATACTGCAACATCGGTCTCCTGCAGCAAAACGTCTTATATCAGCCAAGGAAGTAGAATTCATTTTGCATCTCCCACGAAATACCCTGAATCTTTCATGCTTTTAAACGCATCACAGCTACAAAATAATTTGACTTGAACCCAAGACAGCAGCTTAAGAAAAATTTTGGTCTTGGATTTGTTGGTGACTAACCCGGCCCATCGACGACGCCTGCTTTTTGGAATCTCTTCGAAGTTTGGTGAAATTAAGAGGGCCGCTAAAGAATCAAAATTCTGGCTACCTCGAAGATGAATGTGCATTCAAATATAGTTTGGAAATGACAAATCTCTCCTGCAGCAGTGTCAAATGGTAGAAAGATCCCTGAAATACATCAGAAGTGTGTCTTTTTTGCCAGTGCACTCTTCAACACCCACTGTGCATCGAGGAAATGCCGATGTGCACTAGCCTGGCATTCTCGATCGTCATGGTGCACCATGACAATCAAGTGTCATGGTGCAAAATGAAAGTCAATTCACACGTGTAAATTGTTGACACGGTTGTGGCGAACTTCAAGTGAGTCAAAGTTCTCTTGCAGTAACTCTCCTTCCATTTAAAAATTAGTTTTCAATTTAATGAAAAACCTTATTCAGCGTCAAAAAGTCTACCACGACACTTTGTAGAGACCGAAAAGAGCGATAGAACTATAGAAATACCTTCACTCGCAAACCAAAGTGTGTTCTGTTCGATGGAGTCACTGGCATAGGGCCCAATCAGCAAAAAGGACAGTAACCATGACGCAACTCCAGGCGTGCTCGTTATCAGCGAAGTCTATGCTGCGTCCGTGATTCTTGGGACAATAGGGAGGGGCGACATGGGACCATGGATAATTGATTCCGAACACAATATCTGCTTGGTTTTCATGCCCATCATCGCCCACCACGTGCACGGGCTGTGCTTTGCCATTTTGTGATAAGTGTAATCCATGGATTTTCATGATGATGATTCTACACCCCCGTTCTTGTCTGCAAAGATTTCGTGGCGTGGAAGCTGGCGCGTGATGCAAATCACTGCCACTCATGCTGTTAAACAACACGTTGTTTCAGTGGTGTGACTGACAATGGCCAAAAGGATGTCACGTACTGCCACCTATCCCCAGTAGGCTGACCAGCGTTGCTGCTACATCAAAACAAACATCTGGGCTGCCGACATTACTTCCAAGCTTCCCCTATTTTCATAGAATGACGTAATCACGCGTTCATAACAAGCCGCAAACCGCCATGCGAAAAGTGCTTGCCCCCTGCTCACAAAGCGCTTTGCAGCAATTCTCATTACATCAAATATGGAAGGCGACGCGTTCGCCATGCATTCTGATTGCGACTGAAAAGAGCGATGCAATGCAAAGAAACTTTTTCACGTAAAGCCCTGCTGCAACGGATTCTGTTGCTGTCTCGCCTGCGTACACCCATCTGCGAGCACGGGAAACGGCCAAGACATCAATCCAGTCATCTACGCATTTCAGATCCGAACACGGTGCTGCAACTTTTGGAGTGGATTTCAAAATCGGTCTTGCAGCAGCAGTTGACATCGTCGTTGGTGAGAGGCTCGCCGTCAGTTGGTGCGAAGACGTTCTCGCCTGTGAGGGCCTTCGCTTCTTCGACGACTTTCGTTTCGAGATCGATTGCCTTCTCCAGATCCTTGCATTTGTGGATTGGTCTAACATCGTAAGGGAAGTCCATGTTGACCACTACTTTATCCTATCAGCACAAATGCAAGTATAGTCAGAACAAAAGAAATGGCTGTACCAGCAGACGGTATTCCCCCCGTCACGAGATAATGGAGCAAGATGATGCTGAGCAGCATGAGCATCAGTGAGCCACGTGACCAGAATGGGACTTCTTTTGTGCAGTAATTTCACTGCTTCCATTAGATGCAAGAAAAGTAAGAAAAACTGTGTTTATCATCACTAAACTCTCTGTCTACCACAGTTCTGGAATTCGATGTTCTCCGAGGCAATTTTCTTTCTCTGGATTGACTTCTAGAATGAGTCACGCACATCCACGCATTCAATTTCGCAAATTGTTTGACACATTCACAGGTGGTGCGCATCACTACATGGAAATGCTGCGAACATTTCATCAAGAACAATGCAAGGTCCTCTCCAAATTCGGACCCTTTCCGTGATAGAAAAGATACCCAAAAAACAATGGCTTACAATGTCCCTCATCGGATGCACTTATTCCCCCGAGTCCCGCTCCCACCAAACTCGACTCTGACAGGCGATCCCGAAAACTAGCATTAGCGTATGTGTGTGCGTTGCAGCTAAACCACAGCCAAATTTGCTGCTTGGTGGAAATCATATGCATCGTTAGCTCAAAACTAGTTTTAATTTTGTTGGTCAATTCATTTGATTTTTGAGCCTTCCTTTTGACCAAATGCTCCAAATTCAGACGAGCTGATGCTGACATTTCAATGCTCGAATATTTTCGCTCCTGTCAACCAATGACTCCGCCATCCCCTTATGAATGGGGATGCTTTAAACCCTGTTTCAGACAAAAAGTGTTATGCACTCTGCAGTACACGCTTGTGCCACTTCTCCTGATGAATGCAAACATGGTGAGCATGTTACCTCGCAGCCCGCGGGGTCGCCAGCATTTTCAGGCTGGAACTCGCAAATGTAGTGGGCAGCTTTAGCACAGGGAGCTGAATCGATGTTGTGTCTTGGCCCTCGCGAGTCGATGGTTGCACAGCGTTCTTCAAGTTTTCTCTCATCCATCGAGCGTGGTCTATGCTCATCCGCCACAACCTGTGAACAATGCAAATTAGTGTAAGTGTTTCATAGCTTCATTTCCGCATTGTCAAATTTGAAAGGTTTTAAGAGTAGTAAGATCGCCAGTACGAGTAAGATCGCCTTCATTTGTAGGATCGCCTTCATGAGTGGTAAGATCGCCATGGCCGCATCGGCTGCCTTAAGGCAGCAGATGCGGCCATGGCGATCTTACCACTCATGGACATTTTATGTATAATTATTGACCGGAAGAATTCCATATCAAGGGTAATTTTCAGGTGCACCAAACACGCTTTATCCTGTAGCACAACTGTCAAAATTAGCAATTTTCATTTTCAACGATGCTGATGGTAACTTGTCAGAGGAATAGCTTCGTTACGTAACGAAAAAAAAACAGGTATACAGGTTCTACAGCAAGCCATTGGGATGCGGACGACAATGTTCCTGGGTTGCATGGAGTACATAACGCTCATATAATAATCGCAGGTTGGTATGTGATACAGTTTCAGTCGCTTTTTGGACGCAAATGTCAATCAAGAAGCAATGACGTCTTGAGATCCCAAACGTATTGATGTTCCGGGACCAGCGAATCTTTTGGGTTGACTGCTGCATGCATTCTCTCCGTGGGTACGCAAGGCTGGAGATCAGTCAACGGATTGGCACTCCCACTGATGAGAGTGACGAGAGGTCCCTCTCGTCTGTGTCCTTCCTCATTGAAATTTAAGGAAAAGTACTAAAAGTACTCAAGTGCTAAAGAACCACAGTGCTAAAGTGCTAAAGGAAATTAATTGCAGATCATGCTTGGAGGATATCACATATTTGTACGTTTTTCCAATCGGGATATGCAATTAAAATTTCTCCATTCTGCGCGCGCGCGCTATCCCTATCGACAGCGATTAGCTCAATCGTTGCCCACATGCACCAGTTAAAAACCGGTCAAAGTACATGCAAAATCGTGTACCGTGTTGTGCGTGTAGAAATCGTGTAAAAATGAGTACCAATCGTGTATTGATCACAAAGAACACGGCGGCCGCTGGTACACGGTTGAAATCGCGTGACGCCGGGCTCGTTATCGTGTTGTCCATGGTCGTGAGATGGGCTATTTCGAAATTCGTCTATTACAGAGGGCTGAAAACTACACGACTTCAGCAATTGTGTGCAATCATGCTCCAAAGTGCCCGATTTTAACACGATATCACACGATTGCACACCGTGTAAAATGATGGAATTTTTACCACTGATGCACCAAATTTAGCTGAGAGAACGCTGCTGTGTATCTGTGTTCCCTATCTTGCAAGGTTTTGGATCTTCTACGAACGTCGGATGGATATTGAACAATAACTTGCATATGACAAAATCATATCTGAAGCAACGCACATCAGACATCATCATCATCAAAATCAATGGATCACATTTGTCACAAAATGACAAAACACAGCCCGTGCACCTGGTAGGCGATGATGGGCACGGAAACCAACCAGATAATGTGTTCGGAATCTGTTCAGACGTGCATCGGTGCGACATGTGGAAGGCACGCCACGGGCGCCCACGTTGTTCCACGTGACAAACCCGATGCGGGGGCCACAGCCCGACGTGGCGGCTAGCCCGCGCCCTGTCCGAATTTGGACACCATCAAGAAGCCGACAAAAGCCAACGTCATTTCCGCATGCCCACACCTGCCGACAGCGTGGGGCCTGCGCCCACGCAGCCGAACTGACCCCGAGGTGGCCACTCCCAGGACTCTGTAGCCTGAGTGATCGTGGTTGTTTGCGACTGCTGTTTTGGCGGACATGTGCTTCCAAAAGTTGCAGTAACTAGTCCCGAACATTTCCAAAGTAGTGTGTAAGTGTTTTTTTTACGCGACAGCAACTATCGCAGGGTACGCGATTTCAACTCTATGAACATGTCAGGCAATACAGATTTAATTTCTGATAACCACCTGACACTGCAATGTCATTGACATGATAATGTCAACCTAGCAAGTACTGGGATTGGAAGGCGACGGAGAGTGAACACGCGATTACCTGGTCTCCGTCCTCACCGCCATTGGTAAAGGTCGTCCATTTCCAAACATCGCTGAATTTCTGCATCCCAATCCACGACCCCTGGGGAGGTGACAACCCTGCCAAGAGAGCCTGTTCATCGGGCGTGTCCACTCTGGCCAACTGCCACCCCATCTTGCTGCATGCTTCCTTGGCCTCACCGAAGGGCAGCAAGGCAGAGCTCGCAATGTAGAAGTGGCCAGAAGCTTGAAGGAAATGGCACATTTCCCTTTTGAACATCTGTGGACATTCGCCCTCTTCTGTGCGCAAAATCTGCAAGACAGCACAACCACTTGTGTACCGTATGGTTGGGTGATTCTTTCAAAATTTTGGCACGTGAGCCCCAACAAGATTCCAATTTTCTGCACCAAAGCGCATGCTCTGCACACTTAACAAAGGCGACACGGTGCAGATTTGTCATCGCAGATATCTCCAACATTTCATCCACGCACGTGCATAACTATTGCATGAGTGACAATTTTGATCTTAAATCGGGATTTGATACAATCTGTTGCAAAAATGCCGCCAAAAGCGACAAAAGCTCAACGCTTCATTGCGTGCAGGTTGTGGGCTGATGGCATCTTCGCCAAATGGCAGGCAAACGTTGCATTCCTTGACGTGAATTGAATAAATGTCACCTGCGATTGACAGTCAGTGAGTTCGACGGGCTTGCACACTGTGGCTCCATTGTTGCTGGTCCGCTGTTGGACGGTGATGTCAGCATTCTCCCCTAGTTCGCCTACGCCAATGTCCAATGCCACAACTGCAACTAGCTGGCCTGGAATGTCCTCAGCTCCATCGGGCGACGGTATTTTAGGGCTGTATATGGGTGCGGCTACTGTCGCCTTCCGTCCGCTGCCGTCCTCATCCTCGTAGATGCCCGTCCAAATGAGTTCGACATCTCTTCTGTTCCACGATATGAATCTCAAATAACTGTTCATCTTTGTGAGGGGGTCGTCGGTCTCTGTTGAAACAACCATGAAAAATCGCGGTCGGATGGAGGGCATTAAAGAGACTAAAAGAGAGATGCAAACCTTGTCCTCATGATTGGACGCTGGAACAACTTCATCAAGTTGAGCTCCCGACCACTGACGAAAAACTAGGGAAAAAGGAGCCAAATAACACGTGTTCAAAAGTGTACAAAGTTTAAGGCTTTGTGTTATTTTTGTGTTCTCAGCGTGCAGAATTTTGATGAAATGTGTTTTATGTGTGTTCGCAAAAGTGTTATTTGGCCCTTTTTTCCTAGTGAAAGCAGCCTTACAACTGGAATGTGCAATATCTGGATACAAAAGTGGCTATGCTCGGACTGGAAGAACTAGGCTATTCGTCTGTTGCCATGCAGGTTCAAGGCAAGTGAATATTATCACGCCAATGTCAATGACAACAGCTGCAGAACGTCCAGAGACATCATCTCTTCTTCAAACTTGTTCATCTCACCTGAAACGTGTGACCACGATCCTTCATTCCTACAGGCAATCATTTTGGGGAGCCTGTCATCTGCATCAGTGGTCATGGAGAAGGTGAATATGCGAGCAGGCTTTCCTGGGACTCCTGCTTCTGTCAGCTCTTTTTGTTTGTTACCGATGACATCCAAAACAAATGTCACTCCATCATTCACGTTGTCTTGATTCGGCATCTCCCCATCAAAAGCACATATCTGCCCCGTCAAGGTGCAGTCATTCCCATCCGTGAGAAAAATGATGATCTGCAAAAACCAACTGCTGGTGAGTAAAGAAAGCCACAACAGATTCAAATCTCGATCATGGGGGTGGTGTGCTTCTCACGAAACGCCACTTTGATGAGATGCATGATTTATGTGATCAGCAAAAACGTGAGCTAACATGCAGATACGTGAAAAAGAAATCGAATAACGTTCACACATTGCAAGATGGTGTGATGTCCACGAACAGCTCACAGACCGTGAGCCTTACAATTCGATGCCATGTGCCTTGGGGCACTATGGAAGGCGGAAGAGCATGGCATACGGCGGCAATGGTTCACAACGTGGGCATAAGAATATATTCTTTAAATTGGGCACAAGGCCTACATGCCCTACACCAGTACTGCACGCCCACACTGACCTCTTGTTTCTGTGCGCAGCGTCTGAGCGAACAAGCCGCCGATACACCCAAAAAGTGAAGTGCACGCAGCAGCATTCCCTTAACGCAAATACACCATAATATTGCAGCGGGACCAACTGATAAACCGATTGCAGGAAACACTGTGAATGTATAACAAGCAATGACATGCAGCTTGAGAGCAACTGAGCCTTCTGCTTGCAAATATGGCATTAAGCACTGCGATCCTGCTGACCCAGTACATTTTGTTGATGCGTTACTTTTGCCAAGGACGCAGATTGCTCACGCAAGGTGCATTTTTGAATTTACGTGGCTCCACACAACGTTTTTCAGATGAATGGAAATTGTATTGGTGGAACCATCAATTTCATCGCCGAAAAGAAAAAGTAAGCAAACCCCACCTTTTCACATTCTGAAGTTGGTGGAACATCAACGCGTGTCCTTTCCTTCTCTGAAGCGATGAGAACATCAAACGCCGCTGAAAAACCAAGCCGAAAATCTGTCCCGCCTGCAGGAAAAATGTCTTTGACTGCAGCTCTCAAAATTTCCAAGTTTTCTTCTGTGCCACGTACAAGCAAATCTCCGTCACCCTCTTTTGACTTTTCGTTCACCAAGGCCTCGGTTTTGTCGGAGAACGTGACGATATTGATGAAATCGTTTGCTCCAAACGTCCCCACCATTTTCAGCAGAGCTTCCCGCGTAACGTCCCATCTCGTCGAGCCCGGTTTTGTCTCCAACGGAAGGTCCATGCTGGAAGAGACGTCAATCAGCAGGACGACATCTTTTGGGCCGCTGCTAGCCGCAACGAACCACGGCGTCACTCGCTGTGGGCAAAACAGCAATCCTGTCAGAAAGAGTCCGTTAAATGTCTCCAGGCTTGATAGCTACTCTCTGTCGGACATGTAAATACCCGCACCCAAGTATGTACACAGTTCGTATGAAGTAAACAACGAAAGTGCATAAGGCAGCTCGTGCGAAAACTGCCTGGATCGAGCAGTGCATGCAAAACGGCAAGCCAAGTTTGATCGTCCTCAGATGGGATATCTGACAGAGCAACAACAATTCCCCTATTTGCACTGTGCGTGCAAATGCCTGGTGGAAGATGCAATCGCAAATGGGACAAAACAATGGGAACATCATGATTACGCCACACGAATTCCGGAGAGACTCACACTGATATCGAATGAATTTACTACTGTATACAACAAGTGACACCCCCTTGCAAACGTGTACCGGGTCGTATGCTCTGCAGTTGGGAAAGAATTCATCGCCTTCTTTACAACGTGTCTCCGCTATTCCTGGCCACATTCTGCAAAAACAAACAACCAAAGATAGTGCAACGATCTGAAATGCAGTCAACTGTAATTCACTTTAACCGTATTTTAAAAGTGCTTTTACCCATTAGAACAGCCTTAGACGAGACAAAGCGGTCCCTTTGCTCCTTATAGCTCAACGAAGAACCTTCTCATAGGAATACATGCCCGTTGTCCCCTCTAGTGGACGACGGAGATACATGCGTACATAAACGCTGTGCATTTGGCCATCAGTTCGTTTTGTCTACTCTCCACCTGGAGAGCCAGACATTGCTACACGACTGATCATTATATTTGCGACTGAATATTTGCCCACTCCAATGGAAAATGAAGGAAATAGCCCATTCAGTAAATTACTTCAAGAACAAATAGAAATGTGGCGCCAGGAGAGCGCGCTTGCCTTAAGTTCTTGTTCACGACGTTGCAATATCAGCTCACATTTGGTGACATTCCACATCTTGAAGATGCCCATATATTGCATTCGGAAACGTGTATGTCCCATGTCCTAATTTGTTTGATTTTCATAAAGCAGTGGCAAAGAATACCCAACGATCATCTGTGCTCGACCAACAGAATCTGTTGTATCGGATATGTGATTGCCACTGAATCCAGCGAATAATCGTACTGTTCAATATCAAAAGACAGAAAATGCGGAGCTGAAAGCGTTCAACGCATTAGAACACCCCACCCACACCACCCACACCACCCCCACCACCCACACCACCCACACCACCCACACCACCCACACCACCCCCACCACCCCCACCAACCCCACCAACCCCACCACCCCTTCCACACCACCAACATCAAAACCAACACCAACATCACTCACCCCAGTCCACTAGGTACCTGTGCACTCCAGTTATTGTACCGATGTACGTCCTTGATAATGGCCGCTTCTCCTTGATTTCATTTTGGAAACTGATCTCAATCTCCTGGATTATTCGAGCAAACATGAAAAAAATTTGTTGGGTTGCTCTTGAATACACAGTCATCAACCAAAGACAACGCATTATTATTTCAATTTGTATTTCCCACCTTATATCAATGAGTTCTAGCTTACAGAATCACATATGGGCATTAATTAAAATCATTTTGTATATATTTCTCTAGTGCACTGCTTTCTCGATTAATTTTTTCTTGATTAATTGCAGCCCCAACAAGAACAGGCGCCCAAAATTGAGTTGGAAATGTAATAATTTAGGGGTTCAATCAAACGATCCAACTCCCAGAAGGACGCTCAGACTCTATCCAGTTGAGATTTCACGCTTGATACACTTTATATAATACTTCCTCCGTCTTAGATTAATTGTCGTCTATAATTTGGGGGCATTATTTCTCCATCATGCTCGCACCTATTTTCAAGGAATTTTCGCATACGGCTGTGTTTTTGAGTTAGGAGTACACCATAAAAATTTCAAGTCAATCCATTAGGTATTGAGGATGTCGTAGTACATTGTATTAAGGCTCTTTTTACATAGTAAATCTCATTATTTGTGGTCGAAATGACCAAAATTTACATTCGCCTTGCGTTCAAAAGAGTCATGTCTCACTTATTTTCTTGAAAATTGATAGTCAAGGGTTTTGAGATGCAATCTTTCGATTTTGACCTTGTTTTGAAATTCTGAGCTCATCCTCATAATAAATTTAGCCTTTCAAATAGACGACAATTAATCTGGGACGGTGAAAGTATATATGTATATACACACTTTATATATTAGTTTTCTAAAGTTGCTGTAAGGCTCAATCCTTGCTTCTGTCATTCTTTCCTAAAACACTGGCACAAATGTGCCTCATTAATATCAATGGTTGGAAAATAAATAGACGCAAAGGCTACAGTTCAAGTCTCCAGTTTTCGTGTGCAGGATAGAGCGCGACAGCATGGAAAATTGGAAGGCAATAAACCACATTAGGCAGGAAATTACAAATTTCTTTCTCTTTACCAGGAGCGATCAATCCTGGGAGATGATCTCTGTTCCAATTGCTGAAACGCGGACTTTTTAAGGTCTGGGACCCCGAATTTGACGCACGGATTAATATTCTATTGGCAGAAGCTTTACAATGCCTCGCAGACTATTTCCATATGTTTGGGCCTATCGTGCACGCGACGTACCACTATGCAATTTGCATGAGGACATGCTCACGTCAGCACTCACCTGGAAGGTGCAGATAGACTCCATAACACCTGCTGTCGGATCTGCAACGTTTGTTCCAGGTGGGGTTCTCACAATCGATTCGTCCAAATATACCTGTTACAGCATTACATATGTCAGCCACTTATCGAGAAACAGTTTCGTCACAGCAATTAAACGATAACTATGTTCAATTTCGAGTACAGTCCCGGGTAGCTGGAGGGGAAAGGGACACGGAATGCGCACCAACATGCCTCCACACACGGTTCCACAACCGCAGTGTTGACTTGCAAGGAAGAGCAGGCAACGCACAGAATGCCCAGGGACAAATTCTAAGAAATGATACGGACAGCGAATCAGAAGCAATCGGTGCCTTCAACGTCTGCAGCCCACCTTTCTTCCACAGGGCTCACAATCGGGGCATGCAACTTTGTTGCCAAGGATGTCGTCAATGCACTGAAATAGTTCGCGCTGTTTCTTGTTGTCAGTGCAAGCGTGGACGCTTGGCCGGCAGGATTTCATCTTCTGTCTTCGAATTCTGTACATCTCTGTCGCCTCGGCTGTAAACTTGCGGATTGCATCCTCCGCGGCTTTGATAGTCTCATCCACACTCTGTTCGCTTCCTGGAATATGGAGAGTACAGATGCACCAATTAATAATTGATGCATCAAAAAGCCGCTGGGCAGGCCGCAACTTTCATATTTGCGGCCCAGGCGGCCACCACTCCGGAAAGTACTGTGCAAGGCATGGAAGAAAACATACATATAATGGACGGCATTCGATGCTCAGCTTTCCACACTAGCTCCAACAATACCAGTATGGAAAGCTGTCAATATTTCAGAATGCATCCTGATAAGACTCCTTCTCCAGACATTTTAGTAAATTGAAACCAAAATCAAGTCTTGATAATCCACCCATTGCAGGTACGACGTGAGTGGATCTTTCAGTTAGAAACATCAAAAAGAAAGTCATCCAAATCAAATATATGGCGTACACGCTAAATGTCATCAGATACGTGGCAACATTGTCAGCAAACACCCTCACAAATTCTCCACAGAGATGAACGCATGCATACATTAACCAAAAAATAGAGCAATAAGGACTGAATCCATCAGGCATTGGCACGTAGCTGCGATAGTGCTTTAGGATATAACATCAAAGTAGCAACCCGAATGTGAAACAGGAATTCATGATGAGAACGAAATAGGGACACCTTCTGGTCAGAAATGCCATCGCATGCAAAGCACTGCGGTGAGATGCCGAGCTGGTACATGTCGAGCATGGGCCCATGTTGTAATCCCAGATACCCTGCTCAATGTATTTAATGTGCACTGGCACATCCCGTCTAACCGATGCAAATTTAGATAAGTCGTGCACATGCACATGCACAGCGGCCACAGCGAGAGATGGGAGGTGCCGAATTTGGTACCTATCACTTCGAAGTGCGCAATATCAAAGCGCTGCAAAAAATGTCTAATAACGTTGAACTGGCCGAGCTGGATCTGAATATTCGCAAAAATGAGTTACCAGAAGGTTTCAGGGTTGATGAATTTCTTACCATGAATTTCTTAATCCTAGTCCTGCGGGCGAGAAATTGATTGGCGACAAAGGAGCCGGTAATCTCACGAATTATGGGACCATGAATAACCGATTCTGGACACACTATCTGTTTGGCTTCCACGCCCATCATCGCCTACCAGGTGCACGGGCTGTGTTTTGTCATTTTGCGACAAATGCAATCCATGGATTTTGATAATGATGATCTCACGAATTTTCCAGCTTACCGCAGGGGATGTTTATAGGTGGACACGATGACCTGTGCAAGATCCCGCTTATTTTCCTGTCGTCTGTCGACAGGATTGGCCCATCGATGCCCCGCAGTCTGCAGCAATTTTCACTGGGATCACCGACGCTGATCCATGCAAAGCTTTGGCAATCTGCAGAGCATCACATGAAGAGTGCATTCGTCCAGGATTCCTGCATTGCGGAACGCCCAAGAGAAACACAGGAACCATTTGCTGCACGCGATCCAAAATGTCAATGCAACTCGTCCATCCGCAATGAAATGCATTAGTACGGAATGTATCTTCGGCGACCCACATGTGGGACCCACCTGGTGCATTATAGCACGCCATGCAGCAGTTTCTAGCTTCGCCGGTGGTCGTGCAAAATTCTGCGCATTGGCATGGAAACCTCAGTGAACACCCCACTGGACAGTTTCGCGCCACGCTTTGGTATTTATGCAGAAAAAATTGGACGTACTTACGTAGCGTAAAAGCACATAAAAATACATAAATGCAACGTACATATTATCAGTCCCCCGCCACTTCGAGCGCCCGCAAGACACCTAACTGTCGGCAACTGCAACAATGCCGCCGATCAAAAGGTCGCTTTCTGCCCACTCCAGCGCCTCTGGGTGCCACTCTCCGGAAATCCGGAGTTTGCGTACACTGTTTTGTGTAACAGGGCCTGTATTTACGTAGTACTACGCGCTTTTGACGTATGTACTACTTCTGTGGGTAAATTCGTAAATACAGTCTGTGTTTACGCCGTAAGTGCCAGCCTGCTTTTCACTGCTCCGTGCAACAGGCAGGCTGATGCTGCCAGCTTTCAGATTAGTGTTACCTTTTCCAACGAGAGTTTTGTCACCGGTTCGGATGTCTTCCATTTGGCCAGGGGGTGGAGCTGGGGCCTTGCCTTTGAGCCAGCAAAAGCCTTCGAATCCCTCTTCGTTGCCTCTCCAGCTGAAGGCCAAACAGTCTGATATACAAAGGCAAAACAAATGACCTTAGCATCTGAGATGCTGCTGTAAACTTCGTCGACATGCATTGCAACCAGATCACAACAAATACACATTCGAGCTTAGGGTGTTCCCAGTATATTACCAAAAATGAGACGGCTTAATATATGCCAATGGCGTGCGCACCTTCATTGTCAACACAACTTTGGCAGCATTCCTCGGCGGTGAAAGCAATGTTCCCAATCCCAGGTTTCAGGTCATGGCCCTCGAAGAACCCTCGAACAAAATCCTTTGAGCAGAATTCTGGCCGCACACACTGAACACCGATCAATACGTTACGTTCCAAAAAGTCCGTTGCTTGGGATGTATAGCCATTCCAAAGGCAGAGTCGGCCTAGTTGAATGCAGTCGCAGAAACTTGAATACCGTCCAAAATAGCACAAAAATGCACAAACGAGCGTTTGCATGCATATTCTCCAGCCGGAAATTTAGGCAACTGACATGAATGTCGAGCAGACTTGCATTCTCATTGATCAGTGCCACACAATGGCAAAGCATCTGTGCTTCAACCGTGTTGCTGCCGCCGCACCCATATGATCTCAGTAAACAGAACCCACCTGGATCGCCTTCACCTCCATTGTTCTCAATCCGCACGTCCTTGCTGACGAAATTTCCATCTGCGAGTTGGGTTGGTTTGTACCCTTTCAAAAAGCAACTTCCGTCTAGATGGTGGCTGAATGCCTGGCAATCTGCAAGGACCAATTCACATTCCAAAATCTCAAAGCTGCTCTTAAAGCGAGGACATGATTCCGCTTTAAAATGTCCTTGGTTTTGAAGGTCTTTTTGCACGTTCTGGTACCGGCCCTGGCATTAGACCAGCAATTTCTGGACCACAATTTTGGGTGATGACATGGAGTACACAATGCGCATATCAAAGCAAATGTGATGTGGAGAACCTGGCAATTTGAAAGCATTAGTGAGCATAGGCGCACCAGTCCTCACCCTGGTTCTCGATGCATGAACTGCAACATTCTTCGACGCTGCCTTTTGGGTTGTTCTTCCCAATTTTCACTCCAAGGAGGTTGTTGTCCTTCCATTCCTTACCCCTCAATATATCCCCCATTTCCTCCGAGCAAAACTCTGAACATTTGCACATTTTCACTTTAAAAACATCTGACAGAAGCCGTCAGTGTTGCAGAAAGAATTAAATGGCATTCACACATGCACAGATTTCCGGGCACAAAACCGCAGAGACATGGCAATGAATGGCAGAACGTGGTGTGATAAATTGGGTAGTTCGCTCACATCAGAGCCCCAAGTTGATATGAAGTACTTGGTCATATCGGCGATGTCTCAACCAAGTACTTTCTTTTCGCTTTCTGGAATATGTGGGCACAGAGTGACTTCTACCACAACACATCACAGGACAAGCGCGATAATAAGTTTGCTTTACACATACATTCCGTACCATCCAAATGCACTGTTGAAGCAAAATGGCAATCTGCAGAACAAGGGGTGTGAAGCAACACCTGTTAAATTTATATCATCGTCCCTGCTGCTTTTATGTTTGCGGTGCAGCCTTCCCATGATGAATGCACTAATATTACGCAGTGGCGAACATCAGCTTTCGACATCGCTTGCATGCCCAGTACGTCATGCAGCTCGTTCAGTGTATGAAATCTTAAAAATTTCTGTCAACAACTGCTCGGTGCAATGCCGGGTAAAAATAGACTAGATAGGCTCCGACAAAAGGTACTGGAAAGCATCGAGACAGTGAAGTGATGCGAGTCCCGCTTGTCACATTGTGCTGCTTCGAACATCACTTGATTGCTTTGGGCCAATGCACTCACATCGAGCTGTTGTCGGCCGCCATTCCAGGCGTTCAGTAAAGATGCATCAAATCAGGATTCACGTCGCCGGCTTGGGGTATTGGAATCAACATCGGTGGTGCACCAACGGCATTCACCTATGTAAACATGTTCAGGACATAGCAGTGCAGCACCCCTACTACACTTTTAGAAATAGAACCGTTGGGCATTGCAAAACAATATCAGGGCTCCTCTTGTCTTCGCGATGGATGTGAGCACACCGCCACACCACGCTATTGCGCCATCTTTCAGCTCACTCTTTCGGTCCTTCAGAGCGCTGCAGTCGCCATCGGACGGTGGTGGTCTGACCTGCTTGAATGAGACTGTGGGATTGTCTTTGTCCGGTTTTGGCACCACGAGCCCCTTGAGCCAGCAGCAGTTCGGTGAGGTCCGATCCATGCCCCAAGTGAAAGCCTCGCAGTCTGTTCAATGTACACGCCAAACTACGCCTGAATTTCCAACAGCCGAAAAGTTTCAGGACATTGGCACGCAGATTCGCTGACAACAGTCGGTGAACCCACTGACTGTCCCTCTCCGCTATAAGCTGGTAGAAAGAGCCGTACCTCGTCTGAAAATGCAGGAACGCATTGCCCACACCTAACATTTGACATCGCCACTGGATTCCGTGTAGCACCTGGGTTCTCATAGCAAGCCTGACAACAGGCCTCCGCAGATGGCTGGGGATTGCAGCATCCGTTTGGGACGTCTTCCAGGTCGTTGAGGAAGAGCTCAATTCCCGGCAGGAAGGGCCCGCCACAGACTTCTGGAGATCAAAATGGGAAAAAAATCATTTGCAAGTTCAACTGTGTATTATATCCATCAAGACGGGGCAGCAAAAGATTGATCAAATATTCTGAAATCTGCAAGTGTAAACTCGCTTCTAAACAGACTTAGGGAGCGAAAGCGTAGAGAAACCTTTCGAGATGACCTGTAATGTGGCGGTGAGTGGGTATTGATACCAAAATCGGGCTGCTGTTATCAGCACGTGAATCTGGCTGAACTCAGGCAGAAAATCTTAAGGGCGCGGATTACAGAAGTTTGATTTTCCAAGCAAGGGCGGGAGGACCAATGGCTCTCAAACCATCGCAACCCATGGCTGAAGTTTTTTCCAAAATCAATGCCAGAAACCGTCAGATATGTCTTCTTCAACCTTCGTGGGACAGCCGCCGATGCACGATTGGCAAAAGATCGACAGCACTTGAACGCCTATCGAAAATTTTGAAACGAGAACCTTAAGGGGGGGAATTAAACGTCACAACAACGAACGCACGACGGACCCACGGATGCTCTCAAGCATTCATTTCCCTCTCAATGTGCAACCTTCCCTCACCCTCTTTCCCGCCGCCACCTCCATCTTCCTGGGCAGCGACGGAGTTCAGGTACAGTACCTGGAAGAAGTTAGACATACGTCCATTACAAACAGGTCATCGAGTCTTAAAGTGCGTGTACAATGGCCCGCTCCCTTCTCCATCAACGCGCCCATCCCATGCCGCCACCTCCTCACCGCTGCTGATGGTCCCAACAGAGCGTGATGCGTGAGAACTACAATGGGACTTTCAAGTACAGGGCGCAAACAGAGGCTCAAGGACATTTCGCACGGACTTCGGCCCATTTCGCCCTGATCTGGCACCGGTGACCCGCCTTGACGCGACAACGCGGCCGCACCGCGGTGCGGGTGGCGAGTGGCCACTTCACTACTGTGTCATCGTCCTCGAATGCGAGAGCCGACGTCTGACTGTGGCGCGCACCTCCTCGAATCCCTGACCCCAGCGCCCGCCGAGCGCACCGGGGAGCGCGCTTGGGGACTCCCAAATAAATCCGTGGGTGCGCGTTGCAAGGGGGCGCCCGGTTCCTTGGAAACCCTGCTGTGCGGAATGGCGCTGGCAAATGCCGCGCGCCTTTGCACATTTGCACGGGTGCGGCAGGGCTGCGCGGTGCCAACTAAGGTTGCTCAACGCCACGGCAATGCTGCACGCCGCCCTGCAACTCATCATCCAGCGATGCGCCTACGATCCCCGTTGATTAAGCAGCGGGCGCCTGCGCCGTCGCCCCGCGGAATTTGCCGCGCAAGCCGCGCGCTGCGCGCATACCAGTCACATCGGAATGTCTGCATGGCCTGGGAATTCGAATGTGAACCTGGAAAGCCGGCAACAGGCCACGACTGTCGCCGGTGCGCGTGGGATTTGCCGGCCGACGGGCGCTCGTGCTTCCATGTAGAACGGGTCACTATCGCCGCGGAAAGGGAGCCATCGCCGCGTCGAAGCTCGTGCTATGTTTGCTGTGTGCAATGTACGATGATTCACCCAGCGGTGGGGCAATGGTAGGGTGCGCCAGCTGCGTTGGGCGGAGCAACCGGGCGGACAAAAGCCCTCCCGTGGTTGCAGTGGAACGAGGCTGCCACTTCAAACATCGCGCATTCCTTTCCCATGCCCCTTGAGAGGGGCCCTCTTGAAGAGGGAACGAGGCTCTGCAGCGGCTACGATTCAGCAGCGCGGCAGCGCGCACAAGGGCGCTCCGCGCGGGCGGGCTCACCAAGACCCAGGCGGCGGCGGCTCCCAACCTTTGGAGCCCCATGCTCCTTGGTTCTTCAATATGGAAAGCGTCGGGCCCCAGGCTTGTGGCCGTCTTCGCTCTCAGCGCCACACGGGGTACGTGAAGTGGGCTCGGAGGATTGCCCTTCTTTGCATTAACCATATTTGTGCCACGTGAGGGTATCTGGTGGGGATGTGTGGAGAACCCACTACGAAGGGGGTTAGTGCACGTCCACTTACCATTGGGCACGGAGTGATTTGCACCGTGACCGTGCGCTCGTTGTCAAGGGTGATCACCCATGATCATGATCATAGTGCGTCTATGGTGGTACATCTCTGTGCTATAGAGCTGACAAGTTTGTGGCCAGCGATTTCATGAAATGCAAACCGGCGTGCGATGCCAAATCACTACCAGTCACACCGTTCGGTACAGTGGCGCGATTGATGTGGCGAGTGGAGGGCGCTGGCTTCCACCTTTCCGGAGCCTGCTCCCGGGGCTGCCAGTACATCAGAAAAGGAATCTCTGGACAGCCAATCCCAATTTTTCAACCCCTCCATTTCTCACAGAATGCAGCATTCACATGGCCATGGCACGCCTTAAACCCATTCGGAAAGAGTCCGTGTCCCTGCCCATCTCAACAGGGCCGCGCGGACAACATGTGTCGCAGCAATCTGCAATCTGTCATCTATGCAACTCGCGGCGATAGAAGGCCAACGCGGCTGCCGTGCTTCCTTACTGTGACTTAAGAGAGCGATGCAATGGAAGCGAACTTCTTCATCTGCAGGACCTACAGCAGCGGACTCTATCGCTGCAGTCTCCTCATGACGTGCAGTATCCTCATGTCATGATGCACATTGCGCAGGTACGGCAATTCACCGTGACATCAATTCGGTCAACTAAGCGCCTTCCGATCCGAAAACAGTGCTGCACTTCTTAGAGTCGATTGGAAACTGAGTTTCGCAGCAGCAGTTGACGTCATCATTGGTAAGAGGTTCACCGTCAGTAGGCGCGAACACGTCATCTGTCGTGAGGGCTTCCGCTTCTTTGACGACATCCGTTTCGCGACCGATCGCCTGCTCCAGATCTTTGCATTTATCGATTGGTCTAACGTCATAAGGGAAGTCCGTGTTGACCTCCACCGGATCCTGTCGGCACAGCCGCAAATGGAGTCA
>CAJHUC010001182.1:0-66674 GCA_905146915.1 Ostreobium quekettii
CCCAACCACCCCGCCCAATCCCTCCGCTCGGGGTCCGTAGCCTCCCCCCCCAGCCGCGGCGTGATCACGCGCCAGTACATGGTCCTGGTGGATCTGGAGGAGTGGCAGCACAACTTCAGGTTTCGTCGCCGAGATGGTGGACATGTACCTGAGCACCCGGGAAGCGTTTCCCACGACGCGCGCATGAATATCGTGGCATCCGCGCCGTGGATGCAGTCGTGGGATAGCACGGGGGCGTGGGGAACTGCTCACGCGTGGGACGGCCCGCCACGCTGTGGGCGCACGGAGGTGGCGGACCGCCTGCCCCGGGGGGCCTACCCACGCGAGGCATCGATCCCACTGCGAGGTTGCGGAAAATGTGGGCCCAAGCGGGAGGGCATGGGACGGTGGGGGTGGGGGGTTTGGGGGTCGTCCACGCGCGTTATCTCACCCACGCGTGGCTCTCTGTCGCGTGGGCGCTTGTGGTTGCGCCCGTGGGAGCCACGGGGTGTGGGACTGAGTGGTGCTTCGTGGCGCCCCCCGGCGCGTGGGGGGGTGGTTCTGCGTGTAGCACGGCGTGGCTGCACCCCCACGTGGGCCAACGCGGGCCGGTGTGGAAAATCCCATGCCTTAGGTGCATTTTTACGCCACCCCACGGTGGCCCACGGCGTGGGACGTGGGCCCACGTGGGCCCACGTGGGAAGCACGTGGGGCGTCCCACAATCCTGTGACGCAGTGAACGGCAGGCTTAAATTCGCGCGGCGACGCTATCTCCGTGCGTTGAACCTTTTGGCGTGTTGCCCCCCCACACAGTGCCCGCCCTTTCCCCGGTGATCCCGTTCCCAGATTGCCGTCCAGGCGAGGCCTGCCCGAATGCATATGCCGCGCAGTTTGGAGGCTGCTTGTGGCGCCCCAAGGGTGTCGGCCGGCGTCGTGCACATGGCCAGTTCCGAGTCGGAGCTTCCGCATGCAGCTCCGACGGAGCGGACGGTGCGCCACAAGGCCGACGTCCCGGCGCCAGGCAGGACACCCTCCGGCCTGCCGCGAAGAAGGCGCAGGCAGACGCGTTCCGCGAGGCGAGAGACGTTGGCTGGTTTACGGCTGTGGCTTTTGAGAGGCCGGCCGTCGCCATGCTGACATCGGGATGTTCCCCCGCACAGGTAGCCGGCGTCTGAGTGCGATCGGTCCCCCGCGAGTGGTGCGGCGGACTCTGCTTGTCGTCTGTGGCCCCTGCGGCCTTGCTGTTTGAAAGGGCTTCGGAACCGCTCTCCCGCCGTGCCCAATTTTCAAGTGACCGCACATTCGCATGCGCGTCCTTTGTGGCGGTGTAGCAAAATCTGGATTGAGACCCAAGTTGTTTACAGGCGGCGGGCGGCTCCTGACGCGAGCCATGGGCCATTGAGACGCATATATTGCTTCTGAGGAATATTTCTATCGCGCGCGTGCGTGGTGCGCGCCTCAATGTGCGGGTTGCCCGCGCGCGTCGCCACGTCAATTCGTCGTTTTCCAAACGACTGTGACGACGTCCGCCCTTTGGGGCCTCGCTTGGGAGGGGCCCCGCGGAAACGTCTGCAAGTGTGCCCGTAGCCGGGAGTGACCGCCGGTCACGCCGCCGTGCCGAGCGCAAAGGGCGTCGGGCTTCGAGAATGGGATGCGCATAGCTTAGCAGTGCCCATCGCGCAACGTTGTGGGCGCTGGTGAGGGGAAAGGCTCGCTTTCCCTGCGTCGTGAGCCATTGAACCCGTTGAGGCTGGTCAGCCGGCGTTTCGTTAAAGCCGCCGTGTACTCCTCCCACGTGACCGGTAACATTCCCCGGTCCGGGAACATACGCTTCGGTGTGGCGCGTACCACCTTTGCGCCTATGCCCAAGTCGTCGCGCCTTGACTCGCCAGCAAGGGGGCTATCGCCCGGAAACAAGGACATTCCCACAGGCATAAGTAGTGGCAAGCGCCGCCACGGCTGCGGGTTGCCAGACAGCCGCCCCTGAAGGGCGAGACTGCACAATCTCGCGCAGCACAGCACAGGCCGGCGATCTTGGCCAAGCTTGCACTCCGTGTGCAAAGTATGGCGCCTACCGCAAATTTAGCTCCGCACTGAAGGATTGGCAAGAAAGATCTTGGGACAAGGATAGCGCCGATCAACAGGGAAAATAGTCGATCGACAGAAAAAAGCCTCCACGACATATACACCGTAAAGCGCTGAAGCTTGCAGCCAGAATAACACAGGCCACAAGACTTGGGAAAGCTTCTTCCATAGGCAAAATGTATGGGCGCTCTCCTTGCCAGAAAACAACACGATCCAAGATTTGTTAATTTTGGTGGAAAAGGCGGGCAAGGCGAAATCCAGTCGCCAACCAGGTTATTGGGGTTCATAGCAGCGGAGGTGGCTTTCCCGCGCTGTTCGGGTTGGAAGACGGTCAGGGCTCCGCGAAAGGGTTCATCGACTGGGTACAGAGGCCTATGAAACGAGGGTACGCTCGTAGGCATTCAGTGATAAATTTCTTTTCGGCAATTGGTTGTTGCCCTTGTCGTCTCTTCACGCGACCGCCTCTTTCTTTGTAAGTGCCCTACTTTGCTGCCAGTCTACGGCATAGCGCCCCCTGTGTGGTGCCGGGTGGCCACCGTGCAGGACGAGGCCTTGTGAATCAAGGCCCCAGTCGGCCGAGTTGGCAATTGAACCGGGGTCCTTGGCGCCCAGTTATCCCATCTCGCCCTGCAGGGGGGGCAGTCTGGCGACCCGCGCCTGTGGCGGCGCTTGTCACCACTGATGCCTGTGGGAACGTCCGTGTTTCCGGGCGATGGCTCCCTTGCTGTCCCGAGTCAAGGCGCGACGACTTGGGGGCACAGGCGCGCAGGGGCGCGTGGGTGGTGCGCGCCACACCGAAGCGTATGTTGCCGCGCCGGGGAGTGCTACTGGCCAGTGGGAGGAGTACACAGCGACTTTGACGAAACGCGGTCAGCCGCTCCTCCATTACACGGATCGGATCGGATCTGATCGAATATGATCTGCGTGCTGTCACGCGCAACCGCGCTGGACGGGAAAAGATCAGTCACATCAGTTGTCATACCCAACTGTACTTGCCGCTGTCCGAGACAGCCGCACCACGCTAACCCATAATTGTCCGTTAACTCATACATAATGTCCACCACACCTCCATCTGTGCATTAACACATCATATTACGACAGTGTCGACCTCCCGTGGTCTTCGCGGATTGCCGCCCACCGCGGACAAAGCAGGCACATCAGTTTTGAGAAGAACTGGAGACCAACCCTGGGTGTACTTACGCATGGCGCTCGGGCCGGACGCCATTATGTTCAAGTTGGAATTAGTAAGCATCGGCGTGAGTGTGGCATTAGTGAGATGAACCTGTAAATTAGTCCGGGCCGAAGTGTGGCAATAGTAAAGTTAAGCCTCCTGGCTGAATCGGGCACGGGCGAGTCGAGGTGATGGAGACTAGTCTGCAGGTTCGGTACCCGCGCTCCGATCGTTCCTGGCCCAGGGCACTCGTGGCACATTGTCGCACACACATCAAATTCAGCACGAGCCTTGCACAAGGATGTGCTGTTTCGAAATCAGCGTCCTGCTTTTGCTCATGACTTATTGGTGGACTGCGAATTGCACGTCATGACAGTGAACTGGTTGGCACACTGCCATCAAAGACCCACTGATTCAGCTTTGCACGCGGCATGGTGGTTGTTGGCTCTCACCATGCTGTCCTGCCGATTGCAGTGGGGTTACTCTAGTCCCAGGGCAGGCAGCCGTCGATTCCCATGTGTCCGAACTGGGGTTTTCCGCCGTTTTCTTGCTGGAGACTGTCTGAATTAGGGTTATTCCAGGATTTGTGGCTGCACGGTTGCCTGCATTAGGTGTCCTTTTGGCGTCAAGAACCACTCATTCGCAATCTTGTGCAGACGCTGGACGTCAACAGGGTCACGAAAGACGCTGACAGAGCGCTGCCTTTGCAGCAGTGTTTGTAGGAATAGGATTTGCTGGATATCGTTAGAATTAGCCCTGACACTAGCAGCAAAAGGCCCAACTAACACTGTTGGCAAACACACATATATGCATCTCATCAGTGTTCTGCATGCTAAAAACACGAAAATAGCCGAAACCTGTGAACTTTGTACACATTTGAACATGTCCTATTTGGAACTTTTTTCCTAGTGTGATGGTTCTGCGGAATCTTAGCCCGAACTAAGCGACCTTGGCTGAATCTTGCTGGGCATCCAATCGCTCGGAAAAAGTACAAAGATTCTGAAGCAATGCTGGTGACCAACGGCCCCCTAAACGTGATTATAAGGGGAAAGCTCTTTCCCATGTCAATGTGTGTACCAAATTTCATACAAATGTGATGGACATGGACGAAACATGGATTGAAGGCGTGTGAAACGCACAATTCAGTAACTTAATGAGGCTATTGAAGTCACTAATTGTGGGGTGTGTCTAATAGAATTGCCGATGTGTTCTCCAGGGAATCCGACATCTATGAGGGATTGGCTGCAGTGCCTGCCAACACGCTCCGCTCAGCATTGTTGCAAATCAAACGTGGAGAAGGGGAGCATCGTGCGGGCTATCCGCATGCCCAATTTTCAGTGGAGGAGCAACGCAGACATGCGGATGGACGGCACTTAGAAATGCCTTGTTGGATGGCATATTTCAGAGTCCCTTGTCTCAGAGCCCTTTTCCAGATTTCTGTAATGCGTGAGAGTCTCTGGAGTGTATACGCATGTATGTTTGGCACCCCTGGCGAGTGGGGAACTGCCTGTGGACGTGCGCTGGAGATGGCTTGCTGGGGAGCGTTTGGGAAGATTGTTTGCAAGAATGATGTCGATTCGTTTGTGGACAACAAATTTCCGGAAACCACATCTGCAGAATGTTCTGCAACATCAATATAGGGGTGAAGGCGGTGGATGGTGGGAGAGGGTTGAGCAGGCAGGACAGTTCTTTCATGCCGATGTGTTGGTAGCTTTGACCCTTTTGGCAACTGCACCCACGAGGTTCCCAGGTTCTTCAGATTGACCAGCAAACCTTGAGAAGCTCAAGGCTCGATGGATCTGGGGGCTCTGGGAACCTCATGTGTGGGGAGTTAAAAGGGGGCGCCGATGCTTGGGGAATTCGCTGGCTTTGGGGTGGAGGCAGCCTGGCCCCACCAATGTCATTCGATGGAGAGAAAGGAAGAAGGCGGCCAATGCTTGGAGGATTTGTGGACAATCAGTGACTTGAATATTTTGGGAGACCATGGGGTGGTGGATATGAGCATTGCGTAAATGCACAATGGACCATTGGGACTGACATTCCGCCATGGTGCGTTTAAAGTCGCAATTGTGTTCGGGGTGGGACGAACAATCGCATGGCGGACTTTCAGGCCTGGGGCACAAGCTGTGAGCTGAGAATTGCGATATTAGGCTTGGAATCCAAACATGCTTGATTGTATTGCTGGAATGCAGCGGCCACTCCGGAGTTTGGTTCCCTGCAGGAGGGATAGAATACCACTGCCCAGAGAAGCTTCCTTGTGCGCACCAGCCTGGCATGCGGAGAGAATTCTGATTTGTTTCAACGAATGCTCTTTGTTTGGAAACACAGTCTTTGCCTGTGAAGCACAAATGCCACAACCGCAGCCCCTTGCAAGGAAATCTGCACTCGCGGTAGCAATTCAAAATTGAAACAGCATACTCACTACTGCTTTGCAGCCAAGCTACATCAGCTACAGGGAGCGCCGCACAGCGCAACTACCGATGTGGACATGTCATCTGCAAAGCTGCAGCTGTGTCGATTTCCATTCGATCGAAGATTCCTGCCTTCAGACGCCCCTGGAGCAGAAGCAGCTCAACCTATGCCCTTGCTAGTTTGCGAGCTGGGGCGAACCGTGACACATCCTGTTGCCACCATCTTCTCCATTGACACCCCCAGCTGCTCCAGGCAGACTTGAGACAGGAATTCGCTCATTGCGCAGCAGGGAAATGTTTGGAGAAGCACTTGCGTGCCCCATTCGCCTGCCCGTTTAAAACGGTGCATGGTGGATATGCGAAGCCCGGGTTTCTGGCGCGGCCTAGCAAACGGGATGCACCCATCCGAAGTGGTCACCTGTCTGCTCGTTTTGAATGGCCGTGAGATCCCCGTACAGCTCCAGGCCCACCGGAGTGGGCGCCACGCCGCCTCCGTACACACGCCTCTTGCCCTTGTGCGTCAGGCTGCCAACAGGTGACACAACAACAGCCGTCCCAGTCGTGAAAATTTCGTCTGCCTGGAGGATCACACCAAGCAGTCACCATCCATCCGCCAAACGGACCGACAACTGCAGCACCCCCGGGAAGGGCTTCGACGCGGACTAAATTTTGGGAAGCGCGTGTACCAATAGCAATAATGCAACGGAAAGGCACCAGAGAAATAGTTACGATGTACTGTTGTAACTAGAACTGATTGAGTATTATGAACAACTGAATGCATGAAAAGACGATGAAGCACTAGGAATTGCATTAAAGACGTTGCTGAACGGACTGAATATAAAGGACAGAATGCCTGTTGTCCTTTTGCCTCGGCAGTAAACCGTTGCCGTGGACTCGAGCGTACGATTCCCGTTCAGGCATCGCCACCCCTCCATCCTGCCTGCCTTCGTCAGTACCGTGCACTGGTTTAGAAACCCGCTGGGTCTAATGGAGGTGCCGCAAATAGAATACTGTGCCCATGCGCGAGGATGAACAGGTTCACATGCAAGCACGAATAGCAGCCGACCTGAGTAATCAGGTGGAAGCTCCAGCACCAATTCGAGTATCTTTAACTGCCGACTGCACAAAAATTGCCGACGCGAAGCAATTTTAAACCAAAACGTTTTCCTTGACCTGAAACATGTTTGCGAATCTTAACCAAGTTAGAATTGCAACCATGAGAGACCCCCAAAATAGGCTTTCACCTTCACATCCAAAGCAGGCTGGGGAAGCCAGGGAACGGGCGCACGTCTGCACGCACCTCGAGCGCTTCCACAACAGGGATGGGCTGTTCCTTTACGTCGTAGCCTCTCTTTCTCGCCAGCTGCAGGATCGAGTCTCGAGTAACCCCGGGAAGAATCGTCCCTGTTAGGGGCGGCGTTTTGATGGTCCTCCCCTTCACAACAAAGATGTTGCAGGCCGACACTTCCTCAAGGTAGGCATCCGTTTTGCAGTCCAGGTACACGACGTCGGCAAAGCCCTTAGCATTTGCTGCTCTCTGGATTTGTAGCACCTGGACAAGAAGCATCCTATTGCCGCATTATTAGTTCACCTTTGGATCGGCTCTGATTTTCCAAGTTCGGACTGGAGCTAAGTTCAGCTCCAGTGGTTGGCGTTCTAATGACCAATTTGGGATGATGCACAGCAGATGAACATACTGCTGTTTGCTGGTGCATATGTGCTTGGGTATGATTGACAGCGTCAATCCATGGAGCCTAACAAATTGCACCTCACCATCAATGCCAGGGGTGGGTGATGACTGTGGCAGGCAGCTGTCAACGACCGTGGACAGCAGCAAACATGCTCTTTTTGGCTACAACTTGGGATGTCCGCATCAAAATTGAATGGCAATGAACTGTTGCATCATACCTGATCTCAGAATAAATAGTCATTCAGCTTTCGTAGCTGAGAACTGAGTGGCTTAGTGATGGACACTGGGGTGTTCAGCCCATGTTAATGTGTCCATCCATGTCCAAGACGTCCAGGAGAGGCCGGGGTTGCAAAATAAGCAATGTGCCAATATTTTCAGGGATACTGGGACAGGGTGGTACAGTGTTGCCTCAGGTTCCCCAATTTCAACAGCAAGGGAGCAACTCATACACTGATCGCAGCGACCCTTCGCAACAAACTTTGCGAGGCTCTTTGCCACACACTGTATAAGATTATGCAGATGTCTGGTTGTGCAATATGCGAAACACTGAGCAGGCCAAATAGAGCAGAGCTGTCCTACACACCACTGGTCGAGTGCTTGAATCTGGGCCGACAGAGACAGGGTGTGTACTTACCGCGGAGTAATTTCCTGCTGCCTTGGTTCCTCCCATCCCTCCTGGAGCAGCCCTGTGGAACTTGTTCTCAACAACCAAGTCGATGGGCTTCAGTTGGCCACCCTGCATGACCGTTTGCTAATGCGTTCAGTCAGTTGCACAACAGCTGATGGCAACAATTGCTATGCACTCACTTTGCACATGGACTGAAACTGAATGCAAGGTCAGGTGTGACGGGCACTGGGGCCAACGCCATTCCGATCTGTGGCTGGATCAACCAACTTTTCACATTGGACTAATTTACTGAATGTGATCTCCTGGAGGCTGACATGCAACACACAGAAAAAAAGTCCCATATCTTTCTATGCACAGGGGGATCGAGGGTAGAAAGCCACTGTGGGGATGCACAACAAGGAAAAGCACAAGACCAAGGTGCAAGATTGTGCGCACCTTGAAGTATGAGCCAACAGCAGCACAGTATGTCACAAAGGTGTAAGACGGTGCAGGAGCCAGTCCAAGAATTGGTCCTGAGCCAAACAGCAATGGCCTGATGTACAAAGCCCCTTTTCCCAAAGGAGGCACCTGCGGACACACACAAGAACGGCACAATGAACAGCACAGCCAAGCACCTGTCCACCCAGACTGCAAGCCCCATCACTTGCAGATTGCCCCTCCATGCCAGCCCTGTTGAGTTTTTGCACTTCTGGTGTCCTTCAATGTGACGCACAGGGTCTTGTGTGGTTTGACAGTGAGCTAGCTGAGGCTTTTGAAGAGACATGGGATTGAAGCTACAGATAGGTATATTTGGAGGCTGACATCCATGGTGTGGCCGATCGCTACACACAGCAGCGAAGCTCTAGATGTCTAGCTTTGCACAGACATGTTCACATGTCTACCCTTGCTGCACGGTTTGTTGCTTGTGTTGTTTATTTCTGCCGTGTCTTTCTCACAGTACTTTATGACTCCTCAGCAATCGCATGGCACCAATTCAGCAAGCAATCATCCCCGACGACTGGAATGAATTATCATTAGCAGCATACTTACGTACTCACTGTTGGCCCTGACAGTCTCCTCCACAGCATTAATGAAAGTATGTTGTGGCACTTCTGGCATGCATAGTCTTCGTGCGCCATCCTTCATACGCGAGGCGTTCATCTCAGGTCTAAATAAGACAATCCTATCCTTGGCAGTTCTCCTGGCCTTCATGCCCTCAAATATTGATTGTCCATAGTTCAGAGCCTGGGCACTGGGCATCAGCGAAAGTGGTCCATAGTCCTGCAACTGACCCTCCCAACCTTTTGCGGGGCCATTCCACACCGCACAAAACATTTCCTACAAAACACCAGCTCTATGTTGGCAGGGTTCACAGGTACAGTCGTACAATCATTCCGCACTGGACAGCCCAGCATTGAGCACAAGCATAGGACAAGTGCTGCCCTTTAAAGTAAAGATGTGCCAATTCTGGAAGACCAGCAGAGCATACAAGGGCAGTCTTTTCAACGCCCATTCAACGCCCACCACACATCTCTGTATTGTGCTATGTCCCATCTCAAAACCACCAGAACTGGTCTGAAAGTATGCAACCACAAGGGCTGCATGAAAAGGGATACGCACTGTATCGACTGCCATCCTCATAGCTGGGCATCCCTTAACTTATTGCTGTCTTGTGGTGCCACAGATTTGTATGAGCTCATGAGCACCAATCACCTGCCCATGATGGTCAAGGTTAAAACTCAAGTTGTCCCAGTCGATGTCGATTTTCGACCTGGAAAGCACAGGCACTGTAGGTGTCAATACAGATGAACAGTAAGGCAAGAGGTAGGAACATGGACGTTCTTGTCCAAACCTCAGGGCCATGTGAATATACTAAATATCTGCACATTTTATGTGAACGAGCCCACAAGAGAGCAGCATTCTGCGCGCAGGAAGTGATGCCCGCAAAAGAAGCACAGTTTTGGCTGTCCTGTTGGTGCTTGCCGTGCTATGAGCCGTGGCCGCATTCTACCGGCCTCATCCATCCTGCTGATCCTGAGTTGCTGGCGCCCCAACGCTGTGCAGTTCGACCGAACCATGGACTGCCCGTCCAGCGATTCCCAGGATCTGCAAAGCAGACGCGCAGTATCCATGCACACAACTGAAGATGGCCACCCGAATGGTCACGCAGCTGCGGCCCATTGGCACTTGCGTTTGGTTGTCAACGGCAGGTGCAGAGCTGATGCCCGCGTGCCCGTCATTCCTGTTTGCGCACGTGCCTCGGGGGGGGGTCCAATTGTCCCGCAGACCTGAAAGTGAATTCAGCAAACACGCCATGGCCTAACCTGAACAGCCGCGGCGCTGCATCAGGCACAGGCGCCCAGGATTCTGGGGAACAACAACTGCTCAGTGTCGACCTTGCGCTTCCAGCAAAATGCGACCAATTCGTGCAAGGCCGTCGCAACAACAACCACCTCGATTAAAGGTGACTGCTCCGTTACACATTCCACCTTCCCATCTACCATAGGCTATCTTCACGGTTCGTATCCTTTGCACAGGAAACTGAGATTGCGTTCCCGCCAACAATCGACCCACTGAAGGCGAGCAAGGTCACATCTGGCCATTGCTCTCCACAACCCTGTCACATCGCTCACCTCCCCTGCGTTGATGCTGCGCGGCGCAAAAGGGCCTGCAACTGACCCCGCATGAGGCCCAGCTCGCAGATAGTCGTCGCTCGTCTTGCCCAGCAAGGCACAGCTCAAACGGCACAGCGCCGCACCCAGCCACCTCCCGCGAAGCACGGAGGCTGTGGCCCCAGAGTGCGGGCTTCCAACACACCTGGGCTACCGCTGTGCCGTGCACAAGGCGGGGTCTTGCTCTGCACCGTGTCCACTTCACCGGAGGTGGCAAAAACGCCTTCGTGTCGCCAGGCGTCGGCGCTCGTGGCATCCACGTATGCACACCGCGAAACTCCGACGAAGCATGTGGCGAAGGCGATGATGCGATGAATTTGGTGCGCTGTCATTTCATTGTATTTCATTTTGGATTGCACTTGGTAGAGTCGCACAATCAGTCGCACTCTGAATGCCGTTGTCGTCGCCATCAAGAAGTGTTACACGTACGGAGGTACCCATGGGCCACCTGCATCGCCCAAGAAAAAAAAAACACCCGAAAGTTTCTTCCCGCATCATGTGGAGGTGATTTGAGATCGTGATTATGACAAATTGGAACTGCTGCTACGAGCCCAGTCCCTGGCAGGCTCTGAAGGTGATGCTGGGATGCGCGGAGTTATCCATTTCCAAAATGAAATATAGAATGTGCTTGAAATATACAGTAAGCTGCATGACGGGGCTGGTTCCCTGGCCGTGAATTGGCGCAGACCCGAGGGTTGGTTAGCGGGAGCCACTACACCAGCAAGGAGACCATTGCAAAGGCAGTGCTGGGTGTTGGCTTCTGGATTGGACCGCATGATGTTTGCTGTCATGGTGCATAATATATCTTGGCTGGTGGCGGGCTCACCAGAAGCACGCACTCAGCGTACACGAAACTGGATAGGTCCAGCGCAGTCCTAGATATTGACTGCCGGATGCCTGATGGCACTGCTCTCCTGCAGATTGCCCTTGGTCCAGAAAGGACCAAAGGTGGCCACAGCACAATGGTGTCTGCAGGCAGCCAGCAGGCAGGCAGATATCAATATTCCGTTCCTTAAAAATGAAGACCGCTGCGAGCAGAAGCCAGCAGGAGGTCCCTGCACGCTGCTGGAGGTCCCCTAAACACAACTACCAATCCACAATCTACGCCGTACCGTCACAAGGACCGCTGCATATGTCGATACAGTACTCGTTCTCGAACACTCTGCTCTCGGCGCTCCTCTCATGGCCACACCTGCACTAGGGGAATTGGTCCAATCTGTAGGCAACAATCATCAGCAGCCCGACGGAAACAGCAGACAAGAAGAACAGCAACATAACCCACTTCCTGTCGCTCTGCTCCACAGCTTCATTGTACATCCTGTCCATCCGCTCGTCCTCCTGTTCCGAATTCTTTTCCTTCATCCGCACCACCTCCCTGGCGATGTCCTCCAATGGCACCTCCTTTGGGACAACCACGCTGCCCATTCCAGCAGGCGGCTTTCTACTTCTGGACTTCCCAAGCTTGGGACCTTTGCTGCTTCGCCTCTTCTTTCGGGGACGGCGCTGCTCCTTTTCTGGTCTCCTAGCGAGCAACGATGCAGCCCATGACCACCATGCCGCCCGCTGCCCGTTGTTAGTCCCCTCTTCCTTTGCTGGCTCCCTACTCGACTGAGGGCCCTCGCCACGCCCCTCATCGTCGGCCCTCCTGCCAATGCGCCGCAGCAAACTCCACCACGGGCCTTTTCTTTGTGGTTCTCCCTCACGCTTCCTCTTTTGCCCAGCAGCTGAGGATACAAGTGGCAAGATGTCCTCAGGGAGCGATTCTGTTCCTGCAGGCAGCCCGCCACTGCTGCTTGCCCCGCCAGCGCCAGGTTCCAAGAAGCTGCGAGATTGGTCGAATAAGTTGGACGTAGTAGCCACGCTTGCACCAATGTCCGGTGCTGACGTTGAAGGTTGCTGCTGTGCAAGCAAGTCTGTGACATCACGGGTGCTGGAGTTTGCCTCGGCCTGCTCATGAGCAGGGCGCCCAGTCACATCGTCTGTTCCAGATGCAAATCCGTCTGTGGTTGCCGGACGCAGTTCATGGCCTGCTCCCACTCCCACTTGACCATTTTCAGCATCTGCACGTCCATTACCACCACCATTTACCTGTGCGGTATAGCCACCATCAGCGACTGGATGGCCAGCAGCACTGGTGCCCGCCATTTCGCGGGCCAGGTTCGCCTGGCTGGCAGTCACCAAAGGCCGCCAGGAAACCTGTTCTCTTGCAGCAGCCTGGCCGCCATCCATGCTGCCTGTCTCGTAGCCACCATCGAATCCATAAGGGTTGGAATCCATCCAGCTCTCCTCATCCTCATCAAACGTGAGCAAGCTTCCATTCTGCCTTCCCAAATCATGTTCGTCCTTGGAACCAGACACAGCAACCTTCCCATTTTCTCCTTCATTTGTTGCAGTGGTGGGGGCATCCCCAGCAGGAGCATTGACAACATTGCCGAATGCCGCATTATCTGCAAATTGCTCATCGACAATCTCAACCGCTGCAATGAGATCGGGACTGTCATCTCCAAGCTCAGTCTTCACCTCCTGCAGAATATCTTGTTCATAACGAGACAGTGCTGCAGAAGCCTCGTTGACCACTGCAGCAACCACTAGCTCTTCCTGTCTCTCACCACCTGTCCTTGGCTCACTTTCCCAAACCTCCCCTGCCCCCTCCTTATCCTCTGCATCCTCTGCATCGCCATCTTCATCCATAACTCCTGCCGGCCGATATACATCTGAGTCGATTGTCTTCACTTCGATTTCGCCAGGTTCGTATGTGTCAGGGTCCCAGTCTAGGTCGTCTTCGTCACTGTCGTACTCGTCATCATCTTCATCATATTCCTCCTCCCCATCACGGCTTCCGGTCAGCGCCATGTTGGTCGCCATCATGGCAGCCTTCTGTGCCCGATTGGCAGCTCGTGCGGCTGCTGCTCTTGCCATCGCAACGGCCTCAAAGGCAGCAGAAGCCGCTGCCCCCGCCCTGGAGGTCGCGGCAGCAGCACTCTTCACATCTGTGATGGTCTGGAGCTCTTGCTGGAATGCCTCAGCCTCACGGTAACCAGAATCATAAGTGTCATCCTGGAAGGGCTACACGCATACCACAAATGCTGTCAGAAAACTGATAGCATTTTTCCAGTGGGAACACTGGGGACAACGCCCAGATCGGTAGGTTTGTCCACCACAGAATGCACACAGCTCCAAGGCACAGCACAGGAGGACACTGGCTGTTGTTTGAATAGTGCAGTGGGCGTTGCAGTGGCACTACTCAGTGTCAGCAACGATGAGAATTGAAACGCACAAAGTTGGGCAAGGCGTTGCCAATATTCCATGAGCAGTGACCCAGACCAAAGGGTTTGACACAGTAGATCGGGAGCCACCCTGAACAGAGATGTCAAGAGAGTTAAGATATCAAGGTACTTTGAATGTTCACTCACCCTGTATGTCAAGTCCAGTTTGAGTTCTCCTTGGGCCTGTTGACCAGCATTAATAGGGAGAACAGGCAACCATACACTCAGGCACTCGTCGGGTCGAAGCCTTGCCAGTGGCAACACCACTTTACCGACGTCAGGGCGTGCAGTCATATGTGAATCCATGATGAACACCTCCAGCACCTGCCAAGCCAGGGACAAGCAAGCTGCCAATTGGTTTCACAACACAAGAGAAAAGCCAAGGCTGGTAGTCTTTGGCAAGGACATCGACAGCAAATGCAACCCAGGCAGCCACCCAAAGCTTGTACTTCACAAGCATATCACATTCTAATCGCAAGGAGCAACGGCCAATTGCAACAGACTTTATAGCAGTGCACCTGGGCTAGGAATGCGTGTAAGAAACCAGTGCATTACTGCTGCAAGCCAACAGTGAAGCAGATGCTCCGTGTGTCCCATCACAAGCACACCTGCGTATCCAAATCCTCAACAAGCAGCTCAAACTCTTGGTTCCAGAGGGGTGCCCTGTGGCTCCCTTTCCAGCTCGTCTCATTCTCCTTTTTGCTCAGCAGCGCTTGCTTGCCCAAAACCAACCTGCAGAAAGGATTGCTCTGCCATGGGAAGCCCCAGACAGGGAGGTCGCGACCTTCTTGCAGATTCACTGTGAGTTCACCCTGTAGACCCAGCCAATGTAGTTTGCACCAAATGCACAATTTGCGATTTATGGCGGCTTGATACAATGTGCCTTCAGATAATGCATACTTTGACATCCAGGCCAGCCAGCCACACAGTGCACCCACCTTTTCATTGTTTTACTTGGTAACAGCACAGTTGCAGGCAAGGACATCAACACCAAACTCAGTCTCAGTACACAGCAATGGCCTTTCAAAGGATGCAAAAATGTGTCAACAATCACACAAAACAACCAACGCCTTAATGAAGTTTCCAGGGAAGGAGGCACATGACCTGACAACCCCTTAGGATGCTAATCATTCCACAGCACACCACAAAAGCAGAAAGAAAAGCACAGGCATTCGAATGCATCAGGAAAGCAGCCAACACGAAAGCTCCATAGTGTGGATCTAGTCTTGCAGAAGTTTTGTCAAGTAAGAGGGAGCTCATTTTGCATGGCATGTTTTCCTTTTGTCTGAGAAGGCAAGGACTGAGTCTGGTACAACTGTGTGTTGACAGACATCCGAGGCACCCATTCTCCTGGCACACCTGGAAGGACTCAGGCAAGGACACTCCACCAGCTGGCTTTTGAGGCCCCAAAGGGAGAGCAGCGTGCAGGGAGTATTCCAAAGCATCAGCCTGCAGCACAGCGCTTGCCACAGCACGCATGACAGCATCGCGGCCAACTGCAGCCTCCGCAACAGCTGTAACTGCAGGAGGTATGTTTGCTTCGATTCTCCTGGGAAGCACCATCATGCCTGGCAGATCCTCTGTCAAGAACCTGGTCAAGAAGTTCTGTGCCACAGACCACCAGTGCCTCAGAATGGATAGCAAAGGTCGCCACCCAAGCAAGAAACGTGGACAGGTGACAGTAAATCCAGTTTCAACAAGCAATCCAGTTTCATGGAGCAATCTGGACTGACCTCCTTCTGCTTATAAGAAGATCGCAAAAGCACACAGTTCCTTCCTTTCTTGCGAAATTTGTTCAGTTAGGCGCTGGCATCGTCTCTGGCATGAAGATGGGCAAATGTGCAATGCTCCACTGAGCCTTCTAGTGTACTCATTTGGGAGGAGCTGCCAGCCTACGCGGACTGGCAGACTGGCATAACACAGGCAGGCATCGACTGCAAGCCATTATTGCAGAAGTACTGTGCCACCTGAATGCAGGGGATCAAAGTACATTTTGTGACAAGTGTCTTACCTGCAAGCCTGGTGTCCTCATTAGTTGGATCCGGTTGTAGGGGGCCAGTTGCACTTGGATGTTCGGCGGTGCCACAAATGCAAACGAGAGTGTTCCAATGTAGGGAGACAGTGGTGCAAGACGAACTTTGAACCACAGAGCAGATTCCAGGTCCAGATCAGATACCACCACTGGCACCTGATACATACAAGCACGCGCAAACAATCAATCGCTCACTGTGGCATTCTGTGCATTGCATCTTTTTAAACATCGTGAGCAGCAGCGACGAGCAAGTGTGCTTCAATGAATTCAATCTTGCACAGAAGCTTCTTGAGCATGACTGTTGACTAACTTTTGGCTGCAAGATGCCAGGGGCATGGCACATGACATGGAGAGCCTGCAGCACAATCTTTGCAGCGATCGCTGTTCGGTTGGAATTCCACAGTGATTTCATTGTCTTGTGCATACAGCAAACCAGTCCCTTTTGAGCTCAATCAGTTGCAAATCGCTTACAATGCCCGTAGTCTTGTCCCAAAGCAACTTCCATCCAAGCCGACAACTGACCAGCCCTGAGCACAGCTGGCCAAAATCAGATGCTGTGGGCACAGGCTCACGTGCAGATCAAAGCACCTTTGGAAATTGAGTGCATGAATGGTCAGTCAAAACAGCAAGACAGCAGGGTGGGCAATTTTGTCGCACCTTCAGCCTCCACCTTCCGCCCCCCACTTCGAGAACCAGGAGCATCCTCATTCCACCAGTGTACCTCACATCAACGACTGCATTGAGGTCAGAGTCCTTTCGGGATGAGCGACGCCTCATGTTGGAGAAGCGTGGCGCCTCATGGTCAAAGGTAATCTCCATGATCTTCAGGCCCTGTACAATTGGGGGAACATTCCCTCTTTCCACAACTCCATCGAACACAGGCTGAAGGAGACGTGTGACCCATCTCTCCAGGCCGCGCTGGTACACGCGCCATATCTGGAAGAACAGTAGAACAACATCAGAACACCAACGAGGACAGCCAGATGGTGAGCATCAGGTTGGCAGCTGTGGCCAAGGGCTGATTGCACATATGTGCCACACATCAGAGTTCCCTCATCATATTGCACAGGCAAACTCTACATTGTTTCTCACAGCATGGAAAAGAACCTCAAACACACTTGCGCAGGTGGGGTTGCCGCTTGTATGACATTTTTTCTTCTTTTAGCGCAACCAAAGGTATCCTCAAGGAAAGAAGGGGAGAATAAAAGGATACATCTTTCCATCAAACAGGGTTTGAGACAATGTCATGTAATGTTGGATCTCCATTGCAGTCGCAGAAAGACATTATCTGCATAGCACGCAGCAGAATTAGGATCTTGTGGTCTGACCAAGCGCTGGCTGTCTGCTCATGGGACTGTAAATGCCTGGAAGGATAGGTTGTGTTCTGTGCTGTCAGCAAATCGTTACCTAAGGATTTCAGAAGGCAGCAACGTGGGGAGCCAGCAAGAAAACATGACCCTGCAATTGGTACCCTGTGACAGAAGGTCAGGTCTGTGCAAAGACGATGAGAACAGCAAATCAGTAAGCAGGCTTGTTGGTTGCACACTGGTCAACTTCTACGTGGTCAGCAGAAACAGCGAATCACGACAACACTGCACAGAATTGAGCAAGTGCTGCACATTGACACCATGTTGGTAGCAGTTTGAGCACTGTCACCACCTTGCGAAAAGACATGTTGACCCATTCCACAGGCTCGGTATCTTGACCAGCCAGTAGAGCTGCACAACAAACAGACACCTGATCAATCCCTCCTCCTGACCATCTTCCATTCTGGATGTGAGGGTGCTCAGGAAAATGATTTTGTATGATCCCAGCTGCTTGGACAACGGCTGACTTCTCTCCTCCGTGAGGGGTGCCCATACCATAGCACATGCTACTTCTTGCTGCAAGTAATCTCTCAGGCGAATATATATGTACTATGCAGTTAAAAGGAATGTACAGGTGAAACGTCAGCTGGCACTGTTCCCTACTGCCATGCACTTGCCAACGCTTCAATTTTTCTATTCCAGTCTGCAAACGCATAGGCCTAGGGTAAGTCGACACAGAAAAAGTTGAGGAAGGGAAGAATCTACACCTATTGATGGGTGAACAGAACGGGGTGGCAAAAAGTTTCTCTCCTGTAGCGTGAGATAAGAAGATCATGGGGACCACTAACAGTGCCAACGGGTTGGACCGAATCCAGGTGTTGTTGAACTTGAGCTACCAGTGAGCAGGATTAGGAAATCAAATACACCAGGAAATGCGATAGAGAATCTGTCCGCTCCAGCATCCACAAGATGGGGAGAATAAAGCTGCTGAATACTGCAAGTTAGCTGAGAATTCATAACTATCTGGCAAGTGGCACCAAATGTCCATCATCCCAATGTAATCACATGATTCCTGTGGAAATGCACTCTTGTGACAAACAATGACAAATCCTGAACGTGCTATCAATGGCAATATACAATTGCGACTGAGCCCTGCACAGTGAACTTTTGTTTCTTTTGTTGCTCGGTTCATACAGCAATAAGCAAGTGCAATTCCATCAGCTCCACTTTTAGTGTGAGTATGAAACTACTGCTGGCTTCTGCCACAGCACACTGCACAGCAATGTTGAGGTCAAAATGTGACCAGAAGGCCGTTATCACAAGATGCAACACACAATGAAAACTCATAATGTCCAAGTGTCTGAGCCATTCGCTGGGTCAAAGTTGTGAGCATGTGTTGCTGGCTCATCCCTGTTGTTAACAAACTGTTCCAAATTGGACACATCCTGCAGATATGCCAAGTACACAAGTTTGATGTACGCAATGAGTTTCAATTCACAGCTCGATTCGAAGCATTCTCTGACAGCCCCACCTCTGGTCGCCACATCTTCCCTGTTTACTAGGGCCTCCCTGCCATGTCGCTTGTGCCAACGGTTCCCAAAGAGCCATCGCCACACAGACATGTATACCAGCATTGCAACTGCACCTGCCGCCGCCCAACTCCACACTGGGCCACCCCTGAAGTGCACAGCCAATCACGTTTAAAACCAATATTCAGTGCTGAAGCAACATGCTGGAGGATGCTCCTCTTTGCATTACTTCCTGCTGGCAACTGTCATGCTCAGTGGCAGCCCAAACACACTCCAATTTTGTGGCATTCTGCAACGAATATCCCTTGTCCGCACCTGGCCAACCCACTTCCTATCCCAGCGTCTCTACCCAACACTGCAATAACATGCTTAAACATAGCAACACCAGCCAGTGAACTGTCATGTTGGCTTGGCCTTAGACATGTGCCCATCTCATCTTGTGCGCCATCCATGCACCAGCCAGATGTGCAAAGTGTGTGAGTTATCAATCCCTTGTCACTGCAGGTAACAAACAAGCAAGCGGAGCACGAGCATAAGCAAGCGTGAAGGTTTGCAAGTGCACTGAGCCCGTGTTCCAGCGATTGAGCACCTTTGGACAATTGGCGGGGGAGCGGGCGCCGGGTCCACCGCGACAGACGTGGTCAGATCGTCTTCCTCCACCTCCTCAAAATACACGTCAAACTCAGGCTCTGGCCCCTCTTCAGCCCCCAACGCATCATCCTGCTCGTCTTCCCCCTCATCCTGCGCCCATGCGGCAACGAAATGGGATTCTCATGGCACTGCCGCCCAGGGTCAACGAGTGTTGAAACCACTTGCACTCCGATTAGCAGCGACAACAACAGCAACTGGCATCCAGGGCGTGGGCGTCGCAGCGACTCAGCGGCGCCGGCCAGCCAGGCGCGCAGGGCGCCGCTGGCAAATGCCCCACTGGACAAGGCGCGCAATCCAATCCCCAAACGACCCCATCGCCAACGACACCCGCCTCCCAATCGTAATCCAGGCCAGCAGCCACCGCCCGAACTGCAGCCGCGACGCCGACCTTCGAAAACTGTCCACCAGCGCAGTGTCCAGCCGGAGATTGCCCCACAGGCGATGCCGCCGGGCTGCTCGGCGCGTCCCCGACCCCGCAGTTCGCGAAGGAACATTCCGGCACAGTGCAACAGGCCGCAACCCCCTGGCCACCATGGGCACCTCAAGAACCTCCATCCGCCTGCAAAGGGCCCCCAACCCACCCAAAAACGCGGACGACGCACTTCGACTGACCCACCGCCGCGCACACGACTCCCACCTCCGTGCGCAGCTCATCGACGCCCGTCGGCGCCGGGCCTCCGGACGGCGGCCTGCGACCCTCCGGCGACGCGCGGCAGATCGCCCTCGGCGTGGCCAGGCGCAGCGGCCAGCAGAAGCGCTGCGGGGCCCACAGTGAGCAGGACATTGCGCCCGGTGTGCGGCCTCCACGCCACCACGCCCTGCAGCGCCTCCCGCCCATCCTCCGCCCCGCCCATGCCATTGATCCGCAGGGGGATCTGCGGCCGGCCTGCCGCCCCCTGTCCATCGACAGAAGATTCGCCACTGGGCATTGCGCCACCGCCATTGGGTGCCCAGCCTAGTTAGCGTTTGGGTGCAGTCTGTCGAGGATGGCAGCGCGTCCCTCCTCGCACAGCGTGGCGCGGTGCGCCTTTCAGGCCAAGGGGGGTTCTCCCGCGGGGCATTGGGCGCCGGTCGGCGTGGGGACTCGCTCCGATGGGTCGAAGGACAACTTTGTGGGAAAAGGAATGGGGGTCGAGCCGGATCGGGTCATGCCGCGTGTGCGGGCGCTGGCCTGGCGGGAGGCCGCGCTGACTGGTCGATCGGTGCTGCTGGTTGCATGGGCTGTAGACCTGGCTGTAGACGGGTTCCGGAGCAGTGTGTGGATTTTGCACTTTGCTGGGGGTTGGAGTGACGTCCGGACTTCACGGCATCCCGTGTGCTGTTCACTTGCGCGTCTGCTGCAGAACCGTGCGGCGAGGAACGGGCGTTTGGACAGCAGCGACGGGCGCTCGTGCACGCTTGTTGAGGATGCACGTCTGTTGCTTTGGGACTTTGTATCTAGTGGAACCACGGGCTTTGTGCCCGACGCTGTCCCCATCAAAACGAGCCCCATTCCCTCATCTCAGTTATTCCACCCTGGAGAAATTTGGCCTTGGGTCGTTGGGGCGCCGGCTGGGTCCGGCCGTGGGAGTGACTGCTGTGCAGGCCCACCCCATTCGCCAGATGATGGGGGGAGAAAGGAGACATAGCAATTGCGTTGATGAATAATCGCAGTCGTGCATCTTCCTGTATGCAGACAGGGGTGCGAACGGGGGGCCAATGCCATGATGGGCCTTAAGGTGGGAGGGGTGCAGAGAAGGTGTCGGTGTGCGAACTCGGCGCAGGATGTCGCTGGGGTACGCCTCGCGCCTGTCGTATCGCGAAGACCTCGGGGGGCAGCTGGGGGCGCGGGAGCTGTTTGACTCTCCCGAGAAGCTTCGAGAGGGTGTTGATCGGCTGTCCAAATGGGTGAGTGTCCCAACCGCCACCCGGTGCAAAGTCTCGGCTGGCTTGAGAGAAGCGGCGGTCAACAGGGCCGGGCGAACATGCCCCTGAGGCAACGCGGACCAGCGACAGGCAGTGCGTTGTCCTGGGCATTTCGCTGCACCTCCTGTGTGTCTCGTTGCATTTGTGTATGCCATGCAAAGATGTAACGGATTGAAACGCATGGAATCAGCTCTTGTGACCAGTGAGGACCAGTGAGGGCTTGAACGGGCCCTGTGCCCCACCTGCAAGATGGGAATGGGGCGTTTGCTGCATTGCAGTCGCTTTTGCTTCAATACATAGTCTAGTCTAGTTCTGACGGGGGCGTGGGCGTCTCGTTCCTGCGCCGCGTGTTGTTCTTTCTTCCGGGTGTAGCACTGGCGCGGCACATGAAATTGTCACTGGACAAAGCCGCAGCACTGAAACGACTTTTGCTGTGGCAGATACAAGAAGCGAGTCGCGTCATAGTGTTCACAGGGGCCGGCATCTCAACAGCATGTGGCATACCAGACTTCAGGTGCTCCCTTCACCCCTTGGGCTTCACCGGCTGCGAATGCGTTTTCAAGCTGTCTTGCGTCCAAGGATTCGCGGCAGCCTTCTCTATAGGAGTGATAAATGGGCTGGGGAATGCATCCACTGCCGTCCACTGTTCCACTGCCCGGCTGACGTTCGAATGAGGGAATACACTGTCAACTTATCTCTCGGTGGAGACAAAGTAGCACTAACAGTTCTGGTACGTGTTGCAGAGGTCCCAAAGGCATTTGGACCCTCCAGAGAGCAGGCAAACCTCTTCCGTCTTTGAAAACTAGCTTTGAGATGGCTCGGCCAAGCTTGACTCATCAGGTACTGTTTGGCAGCAGCGACTGGAATACTTTTTGGAGTCTCTTGATTTCTGGCGTGAAAGCCACACGCTCAGGAAAGTGCAGAGCCTGCTGCAAGCAGAGAATGAGGGCAATTACATTCCAAATCATCGCATATCTGTGTGTCCTCGGTTGCCAATGTTGGATCGTTTTCTCATATGGAAGTCGTGCAGGGCATCCACTGCAAGAACGGTGCTGGGAATTTTGCCACAAGGTGCAACTTAGGTTGGTGGGCAGTGTTTTGGATGACTGAATACCATTTCTGAGGCCCTAGATAAGCCAAGAACAAGACCAAACATAGAAAACAACTGGCTGGAAGCCAGCACCAAAAAACCAACTGCCGCGCGCGGTTGATATCTCTGCTCAGACAAACCTGTGGAAGCAACTATGCTTGCGTCTGTGCCATTTTGAGGATATTCCTACCTTCCAGACGTGCTTTTCTCCTGTGAAGAATGTCTGCCTTTGAGATGGCACAACACTTGTGCATGGAATGCTGTTGTCTGCAGACATTGCACACTGTCTCCACTTTGGGAATAGACTGCGTCAAAGAGCATTTGGTGTCTATCACGTGTGCCTATGGGTTGTACCCTGTATGAGAGACTACAACGAATTTACACACAAAGAAGACATACGTTGATTGTGCTGACTCCCTCAAGCCACTGCTGCTTCGGGAAAACAGGCTGCACTATATTTGACACATATGTGCTGAATACCTGATAATGATGCAAATCGAATTTGCCATCTTCCCTACAGTTTGCAAGAATGGTCAGCTGCAGGACCATAGGTTTTCCTTATAGAGTTGAGCCACCACAAGCAGGAGCACATGGCAGCATGTGGACAAGAGTCTAACAATATCTCTTTGCATGTGTATGTTCTTTTGCTCCTTTCTTGCCCAGCAGCATGAACAAGAATGCTTGTCGTTTTCCAAAATCTGCTTGCACCATTGTGCTCTCTATGCATGCTCTGCTGCTGCATCTGAGCTTGCAAGATGGTCGCAAACTCCTGACGAGGATTATGCTCTGGGACCTTGTCTCCAGGCATTGTCCGGACTTGTATCATGTGGCAAGGTGGTCCACATAGTTAGTCAAAATGTGGATGGTCTGCACTTGAGATCTGGCATTCCAAGGGACAAGCTTGCGGAGCTGCATGGAAACTGCTTTGCTGAACGTTGCCCCAAATGTGGCAAGGAGTACATACGAGACTTTGAAATGCAAACAGTAAGGCTTGTTGTGACATGTGTGCCTCCGCAATGGAATCCCCACGATGTCGATTTCGATTTCCATATGCTTGTTTGGGGCCAACCTGTGATGCTGAGAAGTGACACAGAAGTTGCAATTGCCACCAAATGCATGTAAAACAGCCATGCCACCACTGATCACCAGCAAACAAGTCATGACTTGCTGGAAACCTCCTCAGGACTTCAGTCTTCCAAGAAGACTCCAAAATATCTCAGTTCGTAGCCTCCAGACTGTCACCATTGCCTGCCCTAGCTTCGAACATCACAGTTTTCAACCCTGTGCGATTGCTGCAGCCTGTTTTGCCTTCCTTGAACCGTTTCCTGAATCCTCACAACGTGTCCATGCTCATGCTTCTGTGCTGAAATGCTGCATTGTGACAGTTGGTGTTGCTGAGTCTTGCCAACTACGACATAAGGATTGATGTGGGGGTTGAGGGTGGGGGTTGGAGGGGCTGATCTTAACATCAATTTGGTGTTGAATGTACGAAAATCGGCATGGCGTGATCTCCATTGTGGAGGTTTTGGTGGTCCAGGCTGCTCAGCATGTGCCTATGGCGCTTGCTTTGTGGGATTAGTCAAGAAGTCATGCCATTTGGCCCAAATTCCAGTATTTAAACTGTTCTGAATCTGTGGAATGCTGGTGATCGGTTTTCCCAGTTCTGTGATGTGTGAAGCCGTACTTGTTGAATGGATACTCGCCCTCGACAACATTTCTCCTGCACGCGAGCTTAAAGCAACGTGCTGGACACGCAGAGACAGCAATAGGCAACAAGTTTTCAGCAAACCTGTATTTCTGGCATGCAATTTATGTCTCTCGCATTGTGTTTTGAAGAATCTATCCATTGAAATGTGCCACTCAGGCTTGCAATTTTGTGGTGAACCTAGTTGGATCCAGGTTGACGAGTCAAGATAGATATCCTTTGTACATCCTGCAATGAGACTAAAACTGGTGTGTTGATCCTTCGGAACTCGTGCTGGGTATTTGCATTTGCCATCACCAGTCCAAGAGGATGATGTGTTGGTTGTCCTTATTTCCCTCCCATGTCTCAAAAGGAGATATCCTGCATAGATTAGACAACAGGGGCGAAATAGATGTTCTTGTTCACAGTTTATGAATCAGTTCTTTGTGCAGCTTTGATTGCTCACAAACCACCAATGGCAGGTCCCAGATGAAAGTGTAGCTGTGCTACATCCACCACCCAAGCGAGCACACTGACTGCCGACTGTGGAAATTGTGTCATGCCAGGTTGGTTTCCAATGCACAGGCCGCACGTGTACTGTCAGCGGATGTCGCGGAAGGCTGCGCGACCACATCCTTGACTGGGACGACCCTTTGCCAGAGAATGAGCTAGCCCAGTCAGAGAAAATTGCAGCACAAGCGGTGAGAAGGAGATGTGTGATCGTGTGTGCGTGCGCAGAATACTCACAGCCCTTTCATCTTGGGCGGGATGCTGATACGCAATTGCAGGCTGCCTCCATGGGCGCAATCATGACACAGCATGTATATTCATTATGCAACCCGTGCTGACTACATGAGTAACTCAGGCTTGGTAGTCCATAAAGGAGATCAGCAGGCTGGCTGCTTGATCAGTAACAGTCACATCAGAAAAGGTAAAGAAGTTCATTGTGTGATGCATTGTTCTTTCTTGTTCGGATTGAACAGCATGGCAGTGACAGGAACAAAATTGAAGAAACGGTTCTTACATTCCCTGGGCTATGCAATTGTCAAGTCGCCCATGCACTACTTGACTCATCATCCAAACGGCACTGTGAATAGGCGGATCAACGATGTATGGGCATCAGAGTTGTGATCTCTGGTATTCATATAATACGGCTGTTGTGTCTATTACCAGGATCTAGCTTTATGTCTTGGGACGAGTCTACAGATCATCCCAGCACGCGATATACCTTTGGAGACAGTCAAAGCTGGTGAGGTGGGAACCAGTTGCAAAGACATCAATTGCTGGTGTTGCACTTTTCACAGTTGGAATAGTGCAGATCCTTGGGCTGGACGGAGTCTCTATTATGGAGATGGAGGCGCAGCCTCCATAGGTGCTGTTCTCTCCAGAAATGAGATGCCTCTGTTTTAATGGGGTTACTGTGTCGTCAGCAGCACATACCCGGCAAGTGATGGACGAGTTGGTGGTGTGTGGCGCACGCATTCATCGCACTCTCTGTGTCTGTTGGCCTGAACAACCCATCAGCCACGGCTGCAGGAGCATCGAGGTCCTCTCACTGGCAGCTGGGCTCTCAAGTTGTCAATGTGGTGTCAATGGTCAGGTGGGAGACTGGCAATTGTCAATCTTCAGAAGACCCCCAGGGACAAGAATGCAGACCTTGTCATACATGCAAAGTCTGACGAGGTGAGCCACTGAGCGACATGAGCTCTCGTGTGCAGGATTGCGTTTCGGTAGGGAATGTGGAATTTTTTTTGGGGAACAGACAACTGCGAATCTGCGGATCTTTGATTTTGAACAGCGTTGGACGCCTTCTAGGCAATAGGGGCAAAAGGACATGCATTCGGTGCGGAAGTATATTCAATTACGTGGGATTATGTGCACAGTGCACGCTACGTCTGTTGGACAGCAACCAGCGTGCGCTTTGGCTTCTTGTTGTGTAAAGGGGGTGCCAATAGGAGTTTAGTTGTTGCAAACCGAGGGTTCGTGTCAGTGCCATGTAAAGCTCTTGGCCGCTGTTTTTCTTTTTGTTTCTTTAGTTTCATTGGGAGCGTGACACATTTGGGAAGTTCTGTGCAGAGCGCACTAGGAGTTCCTAAAAAAACTGTGTAGTTTTCCTGGCCGTCTCAAGCAACTAGTTCCATGTGCAGACATTTCGCTATCTGACATGCGCCGTGGAGATGACATGTGAAGCTCAAAATATGTTCGTCATCTTATCAATGGGTGTAGGTCGTGGGTGGGCAAGGCTCAAACCTTTGTCTCATCCCCCTTCGTCTGCTTTGATCCTCAGTAATTGTTCTTCTTGCTCCGTTGATAGGTCATGAAGCTCCTGATGGCCGAGTTAGACCAGGAGGTGACATGCGTTTCTCCTTTCACGAATTTCTTTCGCCCATATGCAGCATCCCCACCATCCATCGGCTGTCTGCCCGGTTTCGCCCTTGCTAAGTGCATCGCCGATTGCATGCAATGTCTGTTGGGAGGTTGGTGCCGAACCTGCAGCTATTTTCCTGTGCCCGCCATGCAGTAAATATGTCGTAAGCTGTTACGTTCTTGTGCCATCCGATCAAACGGATACACGCATGCGTGGTCAGCATGCGCCCACGATAATGGCAGTAGGCGTGCTGTAGCTACATGTGGTGTGTGCAGGGTCCAGGCCAAATCTATGGGAAGTGTTTTATGGCCACAACTGTAGCACCCGCGATATGATCCACACCCTTGGCGCGACCGCCCCGTGTCGCCCAGCTGTGAAAGAGAAGCCGGCTATGCAACCCACAGCACCATTCGTGGAGTGTGCCATCTGCAAACCACGCTCTACGAATCGCCTTATATCGGACAAATGCAGGCTGCTTTGTACGTGTTATTATGCCTTCTGTGTGTACTTTGCCAGATATTCACAGCGCAGTGCTCTTGCACCTTGAAGCAAACGACTTGACAATTATTCCACCCACAACATGTCCCAAGTTCCAAGCTCGCCGGTGCTTCTCGAAACCAACAATGTTGTTGTGGTGCCCCATGTGGGTGTGCAATTTCATGTCGCAAACAACCGCCCATGAAGGACCACCTTATCTAGTGGGGAACGAGCCCAGTTCCACCTCGTGGCTATGGACGGCGGTACATGTGCCCGATGAAGCTCAAATCCACGCTTGAGGATACGGTCATGCTGACTATCGGCCGATGGCCTCACTTTACTTGGCCCTGACCGCCGCCTGCGCAAAGCCCAGATGCTGTGATGTTTGCTGTGGGAATGCCGTGCTGTGCACCAAACCTCAATGCAGGTCCTGGGGGGATTGTCCACCGCCGCGCTGGAGTGCATGGCCAATTCTGAAGGTCATTTTGCTTTTACGCTTCACCCACTTCTGACCCTGCGTTGCTTTTCAGATCCCTCCCTACATTCGCAAGGACCGCTTCCTCGTGTCGCACTGGCAGACCCAGCCACGAGTGTCCGCAAAGGGGAAGCAAAAGGCGGCCCTCACACTGTCGGTGACAAGCTCCCACGGCGCCAAGTGCCGGATGCCGATGCTGAGGGAGCTCCACGTGGATATCCCGCCTGGCCTTGGCCACTCTCCGCAGGTCCTGCGGGGTCCCCCATTCAAGTGCAAGATTCCGTGCGCGCCTGGGCAGCACCAATTGCGCCTGACGCTTGTGTTCGGGGACAATGCAGATGCGGACAGGAGGGAGACCAAGGTTGGAGCCGGCGGCACCGGTTGCTGCGCAGTGGGGAAAATGTCCACCATAGCACAACAAGCGTTGCGCTTTGACTGTCCTTGCGTGCATGCACCCACAGCGCATTTCTGACTCGCTACTTTCAGCAATTTGCCGCGGGTGAAATGTGGGCTGATGCCGTGTTGTTTCTGCGCTAAGTTGTGCGAAATCTGTGTGAACTCATGTCAAATTTGCGTGAGAACGGTGGGCAGCTCTGCCAGCATCCCGCGGTTGCATGACTGCTTGGCAGCTCTAAGCTTGCGTGCACGGGCACATGTCCATGAAGTTCTGCTGTTGATGAGGCAACCAGTGGCGGCTGGAGTACTTGCCTCGGCCACTGGCCAGCTTGCCGCTGAGGAGAAGATTACTGTATACCGAACAAATTTCGCGGAGGAAAACTTTCACGTATTTTGCGGGAAAGAAAGTTCGCGAAGAAATATTCTCGCGGGCTGGCTCGACCGCGAAATGCGCGAACATTTTTCTCTCGCGAACTTTTTTTGGTATACGGTAGTTGCCACATTGAGGCAAATCATTTGCACGCCGCAGGAAATCCATCCCAAATCCAGCGCCTGGCATCCAGGCGTGTGCCGGTTCAACATAAATTGTCCTCTACCCATCTTTGCTGATTGTCGCCGTTGCTAGGCGTATTTGAAAACCTCATCAGTGTGGACTCCGTTGTCGTGCATCTCCCGTTTTGAAGCCCATCATGAATCACAGTGGCGGCCTTGGCTCCGGGTCACTCTCCACAACCGGCGGGCATTTCATTCTCCACATTACGAACGTTTGTTCCACACACGCTGATGGGCGATAAGCTTGCCCTCCATCTGTTAGTAGCGATAAAGGGCAAAAAGTGAACGTCTTTATATGACATGCGCGCAACATTCTGTGCTGATGACACAGTGGGCTGACCGGTGTGCAGGTCGATTACGAGGCGACTGTGCTGTCAGCAGATGAATACAGGGCTGCTGCGGCACAAACTCAGGTACAAGGCTATCGCATGAGGCTCCGGCGGGAACCCTGCGTGCTGTATACCGAGAACATCGTGCGGCGTGCTTCCTCGTTGATTAAATTCGCTTTAGAGAAGTGGAACGTTGCCCAGTCACCTGAAAGGATGGGGCAAGTGGTGTACCTGCTGCAATCAATGCCTTATGTCGGTGTGATGTGATTTTGTTGACCTATGTATTGGATTCGAATGATATCCGTTTCCTGCGCACGTGTCCAGTCGCCGCGCTTGCCGCAAATCCTGAGAGCGTTGAAACAGAGTCGCCATCGCCAGCGCATCGAATGAAGAATGAAATCCTCTCGCTTGTCTGCGTACAATCATGCCGATTTCGCTATGCAGCTGACGGGGGCCCTGAGCGGGGTGGCTTCTGGGCGGGGATCTGGCACAAGTCCCGGCTGCAGGGAAGGGACGCGTTGCACGAGGATTAGCCAGCAATTGGCGCACTCAGATCGCGGCGGGTTTGGGGTTTTAGGGGGAGGGGACGATGTGGCATTGAGCGTTGGAGGTTGGAGTGCCCGATCATGTGCTCTACTTGTGGTTTGCGTGGCTGTCTATTTGGTGCAATGCACATCACGCAGTGCACGTCGCTGCCTGTTGCACAACGTCCCGCATTGAGGCGAATCCTCTGATTTGTGGTAGTTCTGGTGGATGCAGAATCGAAGCAATGCTGGGGAAGAGAAGCCACCGGTGGGGTCCAGCATGGATCTTTCGTGCATCACACAGGAAGTGCACTTCGACGAGTCAGATACGGACTCGAAATCGTCAACAAAGAGAAGAAAATTGAATGATGTGACAAGCCAACAGCAGCACGGCAGTTCATGATCGACATAGCTGACATGCAGCATGTGTGGAGGCCCAAGTGGCTCATAAATGTGTGCACATGTTTGCATGGACGACTGTCGACTATTGCTCTCGCCAGTTCCGAATGTAACAGAGGAACACGTTGGAACCTTCCTGGGACCTGGTATCAAAATTGAAACAATTGGGCAATATGTCTTGCCTGGAAGGTGGCAGAGCATCTGGCAGCAGCAGTTTTGCCAGAGGGTGATGTCAGTGGTGTTGTTGGGATTCTTTACTGTTGTCGTAAGAGTGAGTTGTGGTACATTCGCAGTTGCCATGTGTATCATCATCCAATGCTGGGAATGACTAGTCCATGACGGCAGACTGGGATGTCATCGCAATAGACATCGCAGCGACACAATCATGATAGTGACGGGTGCGCCCATCCTCAGTCCGCTTTTGCTTGCACTGAATGATGTGGTGTGGGCTAAAAGAATGTGCATGTGTATGCCCTTGCGGCTACCTGGCCGGCACAGGTAAATCGTCAACCATTGCCTAGAGAGATCGGCCATTTTTGCGACTTGCAGAACAACATTTGTACGTGATCCCCTAGGCAGGTTGCGATGGACGCCAACAACTCATTTTCTTACCAAGGATGAGCTTGTGACAGAGGCTGCATGGGCACCCCACAAGGCACTCAAGTGCTGTGTGTGAATTCCATTCGCTGGATTTGTCAAACACATAACAAAAACAAGGCCCTTGCACCTCAGCAGGCGATGGCCAAGTGCTGTGTGCATGGGCATGTGCGTACACGCTCGCTTGGCCCATTAGAGGGTGCGATTTGGCATCATGGCTCCAGGCGATCACAGTCACACCACTGAGGGAATATCCACCTGTGTTCCTGTTTCGATGGACATCGTCAGCGCTCACTCTCGCAAGAGGAGAAGTGCGCTGTACGCCAGCATGGGACCCAACACTAGCGCAAGTGCAAGTGTGGGTTGAGGTGTGAAGGTGATGCCCACCAACAGAGACCCATACTTGACAATGGCTGCACCTGTGGCCACGTGCACAAAGTCTGGTCGTGACTATGGGAACAGCTTTCAATGCAAACCAAAGCTCAAAGTAAGCAGGGAGCGTCGGGTGGAATGCCATGCCCAGTTTCAAAAATCGATTGTCGTTGCCTCAATTGTTGATATCAAGGCAACGTGCCCAAGTGAACCTCTACCTGCAAGAGATGTGGCAACGATCTTCAGGGCAAACAGCGTGTCTGGCTCCTGAGCGGCTGCAGCTTCAGCTGTCACTTTCGCGCTCAGCCGCACATCATCCTCCTGTTGTCCTGCTTCCCACAGCCAGCAACAGAAATCGACGTGGTAAAAGACTGATGCAGTAAGTAGCTGACAGGGCCACAGAATGCGGTGTCTACCAGGGCAGAAGCTACATAGGATACAAACTTGGAGATGACACGACAGCTGCAGCATGTGATGGATGGCAAATGACATGTTGTCTGCTCTTGGTGCGCACATTGCTCAGGTGGACAGTATGGGCAAACTAATTGGGGGGAAGTCAGATTCCAACTTGTGGACACAGTGAGGACTTACCTGTGCGGGAGAGGCATCCCGCTCTTTACCATTGAAGTTTTATGCAGTATGACCAATAAAGACATGAAAAATACAGCACAGATGACTGAACAGGCAGGTGCTCAACCCCAGTTTAAAGGTGAAATCAGCTGAATCCATTGGCTTGAAACGAATTGCAATTGAATTGACATTGAATTGAGTGGTCATCGCACTTCACACGGCCATCGCCTCAAGCGTTTCAATTGAATGTGAAAGGCCACTAGAAACTCGGTCAGGCAGATGACGGTTGCGTGGAGCAACCCCAGGCAGCAGCTGATTTTAGACAAGGGCCATATGGTTCACCTGCGCACGTGCAGCTCCTTGCAGGCCACCTCTTTCGCCACAGAGAAGTGCTCCGAAAGTGCAGAGCCCTGCCTGAATCCCCAGACCATGTGTCAGCGCGACGCATGGCACCTTCAGCCGTCACAACACAAACCTCTCTAGATTGTCTGGGCGTTCCACAACATCCGTTCTGGCTCAGTTGCTTTTGAGCCCGTCTGGGGCTTTGTGTTTCATTGCTCCAGCAGCTAAACCTCCCTTTAAACACCCTCACTTGTGTGATGAGCCTTAGTTCGAAAGGCTGAAAATGGCCACAAACATCCCATCATTGACCTCAAGGTGCCAGTCTTGTCCTGGATGAGAAATGCATGCCCGGCATTCCAGCATTTCCACCAAAATTCTCCTACACTGCCGAGATGAGGACAGCACAGCTTCGAGACATCAGCGCAATGGGCCCAAGGTCCCGCCAAAACCGCTGTCGCGCGGGCCAGCTGACCGCAGTGACGTACCGACGGTCGGCTTCAAAGGCAGCCGAGGCCCGCAAGTCTGCCTGGATGCATCGCAGATCGGCCGGAAGTCGGCCTCAATGGACGTGGCCATGCGCCGGTCCGGCTGGAACGGCACCACCAAGCGGGGGCCACTGGGGACGGCACCCAAGCGGAGCAACCGAACGTATGCGACCTCACACTCATTTGATGTGGAAGGGTGTGGCCTTTGTATGACCCACTACTCTCTTGGATTTGGCGGTACATTCTTGGATTTGTCACAAATATTACCTTGTGTCTGTGACGGGTGTCCGATGAAGGTGAAATATTTCAGCTTGATCCTTCAGAAAGATACCCAATGACGGTCGGAACTGTCTGTGAGCTTGGCGGCTGTCCTTTTTGTTTCCTGCATTGCTCGCCAAATCTTGGCTATTTCGCACGATTTTTTATTTTGTTTTGAATGATCCCTGTCCAAATCATGTCAAAGGGCTCAAGATCGTGTATTGTGAGTGCAAACTGTGTTAAATTGATCGAATCTCAACTGTCAATAAATTCTGTATGCTAACGCTAATTAGTAAACATTTTGATGTAGAAGCAGCAGTAATCAGGTGCCATTTTTTACTGGCATGCGTTCCGCTGCTGTGCTTGACAAAGCAAATGTGCCGCATGCAGATCCTACTGGTAGACAGCCAGCCTGGGGCAACCTCACATAGCACCTCCCCTCTGCTGCATTATGATTGAGACGAAAACCGAGGCTCCTCACGCAGTCGCTCCTATGCACGGGGAGCGAAGCCGCAACCAGATGCATTACAGGGTGAACGTACAAGCTAATTATTCACACTGCAAACACATTCACCTCCCGTCTCCATGATCCCCACATACATTCTCCATAACATAACACACATTCGTCGCACACATTTTCACCATAAAACGCTATGTATCACATCACCACTTAATAACTTCTTCCTTGTCGTCACAACGATGGTGGGCTGTAAGCCCTCACCCAAAAAGTAATTACTGAGCGCCGTATTCACGTGATGCTAAATGGACAAGGCCCCAGAGATTTGAGGTCCGTGCTGCGGCAACAACAAGCTGGGTGCATTCCATGATGGGCATTTGACGGAGTCAACGCTGATCACACTCGTTGTCGACTGCGATGATGCACCACCAAGGGCCGCGGTCTTCAGCCTGTTGAGGGAGATCTTCTTGCGAACGCTCAAACAAATTGAGCACACAAAGTTCCGTGTTTCCATTACTGAGTTAGTGATGCAATATGTGAAATGCTTTATGTTGCTGCAAACCAAACATAGGAATACCATCTCAGTCTAGTTTTGCTGTGTTAATCTGCTTTGATGGTGAAATTTGGCGAGTCGCTGACAAGCGCTGACAGAACACCGCCCCTACCCCTGCCAGGCGATGCATGCAATTTGTTTCCAACACGCAGGACTGTTTAGCTCGTGCTTTTGGATTTTGTCCGTTTAATGTACTGCTGGTCACCAGGATGTGCCTCGATGGCCCTGAAAGTTCCAGCCTGGGACTCGCCAGCAAAACAGTTTCGAAATGTGCGCATTTACAGTGTGTGAAACGTTATTCAAAAACTCAGTATTCGCCAGCAATGGAGGCTACTTGATCACTGTTTTGTATGATGCTGTCCTTGTTGCAGAGAAGGTACTGCAGTATGTTGGGAGCCTAGAGGACATATCAGACAACACAGAGGCATCTACGCACCTCCTTGCTTTTACTCAGACACAAGCTGCACAGCATGTGCTTGCATGCCTACCGCCGGTGTCACTGCTGAGACTCTTTGATGCCGGGAGTCCCAGTGCCATGCACAGATGACGCATATTTATGCATACTTACGTCATGTGTGTGAAGATTTACCAATTGCAAACAACGCGTCGACGCAGATTATCAACAACCTTCTGAGAGCGGATAAAAAGCGAATAGAATCGGAGTACGAAGAACTCATCAAATCCCCAAGGTACGCATGCATTCAGGCAAGATCTTCCAGCATTCCTTCCTTTACGGGGCTTTCGCTCTTTATTGCACTTCTTCCACCATGTTGTGCATGATCATTTCGAACAAACTAATGTCGACCGAACCAACAAGACAGCAAGAACAGCGTCCGGCACAGAGACCCAGACGAGCAGAGTCTGCAGCGCCACTCCATGTGGCGTTCAGTACAAAACAAGCTCACAATGGTTTGCTGTTAGAAAAAGAACTACATGGCGTCAGTCAACAAGTCGGAACGCAGTGGAGCCATCGCCAGGGGCAGAGAAGCTGATGGCAACAACCGGCATTGCTTACTCTTTGCTGGCACATGTCAGGAAGGCAATGTCATTTCAAGGCGTTCGGGTCGCCAACGTATATGATGCAAAATTTATGCCAAATTGGCGACCCGTGAGCCTCAAAAGTTGGCTAGGAAGTGGCGAAAATCCACATAAAGTATGAAAAAGGGCTTAGTCTCCTCCAAAGGGACGAACTGCAGCATAGAACGAGAATACGGAGAGACGACAATGCGACGAGGCGTATGAGTATCTCGATGTGCGCCCGAGTCTGCAAAGATATGAGACACGATACCGACGCCATGGAGGTCGTGAATCCCAGGAAGCGACCTGACGCACTGGGCTGCGCCACCCCTCTGGGCGCACGCGTTTGGCTCACGAAGCTGCGCCCTCAATCGAAAACGGCGTCCGACAACGCAGCACTACCAGGAGGAGGGATCTGCGCCGATCGGCCGCAGCAATGCGCATCGATTGGCTCGCTCCAGCGATCGGGATCGAGGGGCTGCCAGGCTTGGTTTTTACGTTTACGTTTACGTTTTTACTTTTACGTTTTTACTCGTAAAAACGTAAATTTGCAAAAGGGCCTATTTTTACGGCTATTTTTACGTTTTTACGGCTCCTTGGGACACCCAGGTTGCACGAGGAAAGTTGCTTACAATGATCAGTCATTCGCCATCTCCAGCACCCGCAACACAATGTCCAACTTGCCCTTGGCAAGGGCGATGATGGTGTTTAACAAAGACTCGTTTTCTGCCCCTTCCAGGGGGTCTGGCTGCCAGTCTCCGGACTCCGCAAGTCTGCATGTACTGTCCTTATGTACACCGGGTAGTTTTTACGTTGTATTTACGTATTTTTACGCATTTTTACTCGTAAAAACGTAAAAACTGTTTTTACGCGTAAAAACTGTTTTTACGCGTAAAAACGTAAATACGATCAGTTTTTACGGCGTAAAAACCAAGCCTGGGGGCTGCGAACGCCGATGGCAATCGATGGAGCAACCAATGGCAGCGATCGGTGGCGGATCTTCGCCAGTGGGTCTACGGGTCGGGTGGAGACCTCGAAGGCTGCGCGGGATTGCGGCTTGCAGGACACGCAAAAGGCGAGAGGCACTGGCGCAACGCAGCAGCGGTCTCATGGGGACAGGTGAATGGCCCCCCGGCGGCAGTTGGTGTACTGCCACCGGATTACTCACAGTGGCAGACAGGGCAGGCACCGCAGGCGTCCAGTGGGACAGAGATTGCACGTTCCAAACGCCTTCTGAGATGGGAAGATTTTGCCAACGTCAGCCAAGATTTTTGTCAAAGATGATCAGCTGGAACTGGACCAAGAGTGATGCTGACGAATACTGCGGAAAGGCTACGACATCTGCAAGTCAGCCTACGAAATTGATGACTACGCTGCCAAGTTTCAAGAAAATCGATGATCAACCTGTGCGACCAATATCATGCTGCAACTCGACATTTGCGGAAATTGTTGTGGTGAATCAGAGCTCTGACGTCCTGCGTTAAGTCATTGAGGAACTCGTGACGTGCTCGCTGGAAACAGGCTCGACTTCTCAGTGATTGCTGTGTACCCAAACGCCAAAGCTGTTGTGGATTTTCAGGCTGATCAATGCGCAATTGATTCAGCGCAGACTAGGCGATGCTATTTCTTTTTTACTTTTCTATCTCATGTAGATGTAGCTTAGGTTTCTCCGTGGGGCTTGGCATCCCAGTAGGGATACAAACTGTTGAGCACAGAAGCGTCAGAAATCTGATCTTGAATTTGGTGATGAAAAATTAGAGGCCTTTTTTGTCGCTGATGCGCTGGATGAGTGTATCAGTCTTTTAATTCAATCGAAGAGGAACGCTGTGCTGATTTGTGGCATGACTGTGACGTCACAGCGTTGTTTTCGAGCAGCACATTGCAGTGGGGGGAAAGGGCAGGCGGAGCCGTAGGTTTGAACGAATATTCCTGCGAATCTTTCAGGTCGGGGCACAGATTTGATTGTTGTTGCATGCGTGCTGGAAAGGTGACGAATGAGGGAAGTGATGGCCACCTGAGTGTTGCAAGGGGTTATGTGAGGATTAGGAGAGCACGCTGTGAGGTTTGCCGAAGCATGCTCATATGTGATGCGAATCGTAGCGTATGAGGCGCAAGGAGTGTTCGAATGATGCAAACTGCCACGTTTGGACCTGACCTGATAGAAGTTGCCCAAAATTTGATTGTACTGCCCTTCTCGACGTGGCTAGGGTAATTTGGGGGCGGCTGCAGCGTTGTGTGCCGGCCGCATGGTGCTATGCCCAGTGCTGGAGGGGCTGAACGGAACAGACCATCGTCCGTGACTTTGCAAGCACTATGTTGGCAGTCTCCGCGAGTGTGACCCGTGCACATAGGCCATGGCGTGCAGCCCGACCAGGTCGGCTTCACAGTCAAGAGTTTGATGTCTCCAACGCTCGAATTTCGGCAGAGCGCGCCCATTACAATCTCGCCGTTCGAGTGCATGGGTTTCCAAGCGATTCTGTGAAAATCGAGCGGCATCCCACGTGTTTCTCATCCAAGGCCCGGAGATCTGCCTGAGCCTGCATGTTCAACGCCTGGAGGCCCGTTTGCGCCGGGTTTTGAGTGGCGGAATCGCTGGCGACGTGTTTGCAAAGGAGATGAACGTCCCCAGATTCGTCTCCTTCGATGCAAATCAAATCGAGCTGGAAGGAAGGCAGGAAAGGGAAGGCTCGGCATTTCGTAGTCATTCTCCCGGGCAGCTGCCATGTCAGACGGCCAGCTTTTGCAAAGGACATTTCAAGGCGACTCACAAGTGTCTCTTCTGCCCCTCTGCTAGTCAACCAAGCGCGCATTAAGGTCCAGTGCAACCCATATAACTAAGTACACTGCCAATCGTCACCGCTTCTGGCTCGCAAAATGAGCCCACCAGTTGCCAAAGGCTGTGCATCTTAACAATGCCCACAACATCCTTTGGTAATCCACCCAGATGTGATTGGTTGGGCATCACAAAAGCATGGACGCAAATGAGGTATCTGTGGACTCGCCGAAATCGCGTCACGTGATGGTCGAAATCACAAGCAGAGTCCTGCGGCTCAACCTCGAAAAGGCAATGCACAAACATTTCTGGATCCGTCCGCCACGATTTTCACAGTGAGAAACTTTACAAATATCCCAAATTGGGATACTTGACATATTGAATACGTCCCTGACAATAACCAAGATTTGCAGATTCTGCTAAATTAGCTGATCACTGGCGGATTCTAGACTTGTGCACAGAGGAGCACCACATACAAGAAATCAAGGCCAGCGCTCGCGACACTGCTCTAATGCATTCACAAATTCGTGAACCAAATTGGGTATGTGCGGCAGACAGCGTGCGAATACACCCCTCTGACCTCACATTGTTCGCCACAGGACCATTCCCCAAAGAACATGGTTTCCAGGGATCTGAGAACAATGAATCATCCATAGTCGACGCTCTCATCTGAAACGGACCTTCCCGACGGAAAATCCATGTTTGGCAAAACGGGCTCCCTTTCCACCACCAGCCCCACTGATCGAGACCTGCGCAGAAGCTGTGACTCCAGGTCTTCGGATCTCGAGAGCCCGCTGCACCACTGCATGCTCAGCACCTTTAGATTTTCAAGCCTCGTCAGGCTCATGATCCCGCATGCAGTGATGTCGGAACAGCCCCCCACGTCCAGCCTCTCCAGCCGTTTCAGAGATTTCATGGCGAAAAGAGCCGTGTCAGTGATGTACAGACCCTTCAGGCTCAAATCGCGGAGGGAGGTGGTCCTTGACAGTTTTTTTAGGCCTGGGCAGCCACAAGCAGTGGCGGAACTCAGTCATAGTCGTCCATTGCGTTGCTACACCAGCGTACGAAGGGCAAATTTGATTGAGCATATGTTGTATGTGCCCGCGCGTTGGGGTTGCATCACCTATGATTCGCCTGCAACATATGTGCACGGTGCATATTCAACCGTTCAACTGTGACACAAATCCGCATTGCTGTCGTCCTCCATTTAGAGCACAAGAATAATTGGACATTCCCAATCACTACTGACAAAATACCTCACAAACTACGGTCCTGCACCAACACACAGAAAGTTGCTGAGGCACATTTACCAGCCATGTAACTCAGCTCCAGCCCAAGTCGCAATCGTTTAGAACAGGCAGCATATCTGGTGAGCGTGCCCCTACCTCGGTTATTGATTTTCCTGTTGTGACTCAGGTCCAGTACCTCCAAGCCAGACAGCCTAGACAGGTGGGCAACGCCCACGTTGGTGATACAAGGGCTCTGTGGAATACACAGCGTGCGAAGACAGGTCAAGCTCCTTGCAAATTTCTTCAGATTGCCATCCTTGAGGTCGCCGCACCTGACACAGACCAATCAGCGCAACTTCAGCAAGGCCCAAAACACAAGACTGAACCAACTCCACTTCAACCGCGGCCGCCTTGAAAGGAACAGCACATTGCTCACTGTAATTTCTTTGACTGCATTCGTCAAATCATAAATAAGCACCTGTGCGGCAACAAAGTGCAATCTGTGCGGCCGCCAACTAACATCCTAGGCTGATTCCATTCTGCGCCAACATTCTGTACCGAATGCAGCACAAGGACTCCTAGGCAATGCGGGGCACGAACAGTTTTGAATGCAATAATGAATGGTAGTAATCGCATCATGCAAGCCCAAATCGTCTCCACAATCTACACGTAGATCCTCACATTCTACGTGGCCTACTTGGGCACGTCCACCACTAAAGGTAGATGATAAATCACATACAGCCCCAACACCAACTCATAATTCTGTGGCACTCGTCATATGCAACACCTACCTCAACATATTCTGGATGCGTTCATGTTCGTGTAGCAAAAACGGTGCCTTGCACCAAAATATAGGAACCAAGTGCTGTATGCCCACATATTGCAGGCAAGTGAAACATCGACGATTGTGTCGATGAACACGACCAGTACTGCAGGTCTTGGACCTGTGAATAAAAAAGGATTGACCCAGAACATGGCAGGTCTGTTGTATCCTATTGTAGATGCCTGAGTGCTGGCTGGTTGCCATATAGTGCTGGCCATCCCCTGTTGACCTGATTTGCGCATCTGCCCTGACTATCCATGACACGATTGAAGACCAATTTGGGCAACATTCCTGCTGCAAGGGTGCTGAGGGAATACCAGTTGAGGCTGAGGTGCTTGAGGGCAGTGAAGGTGGTGATGCATGACATGTCCACCGATTGTGAAGATACGTGCTGCTTGCCCATGCTGATCTCCAGCAAGGTGAGCCCAACAAGGCCATTACATTCGCACATCGCTCGGAGCTCATTGGATGACCATGCAAAGCCATGCAGCTGCAGGGCTGTCAAGCCTTCTAGCTTCAACAGGCTGAAGGCGCACACGGCATCCAGCACACTGCTTGTTCGAATAGAAAGGCTGTGGAGGGGGCGGCCGTGGGAAGAGCAAAATGCAGACAGGCCTGGAGACAGACAGTAGCAAACCCACATGAGCTCAAAAGGGCGCTGCAGTTGGAAGCGCCTTGGGATATTCAAGTACGATGGTTGTCCTCAAATGAGCTGAACAGCCCCTGATAGATGCAAATTCAGGTTTTCCCACATTTTGCAGCAAATGTGCGATAACGGTGTAGTTAATTCCTGTCTGGTGGATCTCGCATAACATGCACTGCTGGCACTGTGCTCACTGCGTTTCAGACAACACCATTGAAAGACTGAAGACTCGTGTATCATCAGCAAAAAATCCATCACCAAATGCCATGCTTCTGACTGCCCTATCCTCAGAAGAAGGTCACACCAGAGTGCCCTTGGGAGGTCTGCCCTTAAAACATGTGGTGTACAGTTTGCGCTTGAAATTTAGTTGGCACAATCTGGTGCAGAATTGCAACTATAGCCTTTGAAGCACTTCTGAACCCAAGCAACACAGCACTCTGATTGCTCATTTTCCTCCTTGATCGCTTGCCAAGCAATCCAATGGATTGCCTGCTGTGCAGCCATGCAGCAAGGTATACATACACACCACTCTTCAACACGATATGTCTGCATACCTTCTCCAAATTCACGTTCCCAGTTTAGGGACAAAGATTCAAGCGATTGTATGCCTGCGATCCATATCATGGCTTCATCGGTGAGGTGAGGGTTGTTGTCCAAGGATAAGTGTCTCAGTGTAGGGAGCATTTGAAGAGATCTGAATTTGTGTCCAAGCAGATGTCGGTTGAAGCTGATGTCAAGGTGCTCAAGCTGGGTAGCGCCAAGTGCCTGGAACATAGTACCAACAGAGCTTCTCATGCTTTCAAAATACACAGAGAAAACTATGCGAATGGGTGCACAGAAATTCTACAAAAGTGCACTTGGCCAGATGCTACAAATGCCTGTAAAAATGCTAGAGACTTAGGCGTGATGTGCAGCATTGGCTGCAACTGCAACTGCCACAACAATCGTGCAGTTGTGATTGCACAGCGGTGCAGCTTGTCTAGCCTACACTGAAATGTTCAGTTCAGCAGTCCTTTTCCCCAATTTGAGCCTGCAACACTAGCTTGCAGCTGCCAAAACCTGGCAAAGATGTGGTCGCTATAATGCGCATGATGTGCTGTGCTCTCTGAAGTGCTCCTTCATATTAGTGTCAATACTGGACTTGATGTTGTCAACAAACTGAGGAATAAAATATACTGTGGTCAACACATTTTTAACCTGATTGTATCCCTTACATGGAGGTATCATCTTTCAGTGCGTGTGTTGGCTGCGCTTTCCATTTATTGTTGTTGTAACTGGGATTGCTACCGGCAGTTTGTGGATCTGCGACCCATCGCAAGGAATGCAAATGCACCACATACTAGTAATTTCGTTTGCAAGTAAACCACCAAAAACTGCATTTGACTCCTTGCATTTTATAGCTGGACATAGAGAGCCGAATTGGTGCTAGAAATTGCTTTTCCCGACATTGTCAATCAATGCCACCATTTCAGCTGCATCATCTTGACGGCAATTAATGTCATCCAGGAAACAGCCATTCGTTGATACTCAATTCCCAAAGCACTCTGTCTATATCAATGAATCAATGCATGAACTTACTGTTACTGTGTCAGTTTATTTATGTACTTATCGCTTATTTATTTTTTGTTTGATGATTCATCCATTCGTTTGTCAACGTTTGTCTCCTTTGATCGCCCCCATCCCCGACCCCAAGGCAGAACTTCACGAAAAATGCAGAAGTCAATTATATGAAGGAACAACCACACAAGACCAGAAGGCAGGCAACCAGATAGTTAAGACGGAATGAGCCCCAGTGATCTTGAATGGCACTCACAAGAGCAGGGAATGCATCATCAGTTATTCCAGCCCACTGCATCTCCAACCTCCTCAGATTTGAAAGCGTTCTGATGAGAGCAGAGAAGCCTGTACAACAAAGGCCAACGCCAGTAGGAAAACCACTTTGATCCCCGCTCAAATCAACATTTGTTGGCATGCAAGGCAACCGCAATTTACCTATCACTGCTTGCAGATTCACTGTTTCCAGCCCCAAGCCCCCCATGGAATGCTTTTTTCCGGAGAGGCCACTTTGCAGGATAAATATTGAGGGAACAGCAGCACTGTCTGCTACGGATGCGACAGCACATGATAGAAAAAGTATGCAGTACTGCTGAACCACAGTGCGCACATGGATCACAGCTTGCACCAAACTGCCAAAAGAAAGCTGCATGAGACACATTGTGACATTGTGCTTTGTGTGTTTTGTGTGTATCCTCTGTCCTTGCAACAAGTTCCCCCGGCAAGGGGAAGAGGAAGCCAATATGTTGCTACCAACTGGATCCCAATTGCGTCTGCACATCGGAACGCGAGCCAGACCCTGCCAGTACACCTTGTCACATTCTCTCTTTTCGCAACATAACTATCTGCGGGGTGCACACCTCCCACAAACTGTCCAGCAAATTGGGGTACTAGTTTTCGGTGATGTCATGCACATGCATTCTCGTTTTCGTTGGTTTTTGTCAAAATGGAGATAGGTTTCAAGATACCATAGTAAGTTGCAACAAGAGTCCCTCATTTCTTCAATGGTGTAACAGCACTCCTGTCTTCATAATGATGCAACATTCACAGGAGAAATATGCAAATCCCTGTGTATGCAATCATCCCAGTAAAAGGATGGTTTTCCAGGTGGTCGACCAGTTTTGAGGTGCACCGGCAAGCGGACAGAGAAACAACACTCCCAGGTGATGTGCATCAATGCATCGAATTTCTCAAGTCATATTATTGAAATAATCAGGCCATTGCGATTTGCCCTTCAGAGTGCCGAATTTGTCTTCTTTAGACCAACATCCACTTCACATGTACAATTTCGGGTGCTTTACATCTCCTGGCACTATCATGTGTGGTGGCAGAAATCCCACATCGCTTCTGTTTGGGGTTTACCACCTGGACACATAAATTTGATGCGGCATCTTGTGCTGACATCAACACCAGCACACATGTCCATGCTTATAGCATGCAACCATACAAGAGTGTAGCAAAATTTGTTGCATCACTCTCAGGGTGCAGTGCGCCATGCCATGCCCTTCAGGCCAGCGCTCTCATGGCTTACCAATGTCTGTGACATCCCTGAGACCGCTGATGTTCAAGACCTTGAGCTTGGTAAGCTTTGACAATTCCCCGATGCAATCGTCGTCCACATTGCGGGCATCGTGTATGTCCAGGTTCGTCAGCGTTCCGCAAAATGAGGCAAGTGCATTCACTGATGCAAGCGACAATACTGTCGAGCCTATGTTAAGTGTGTGGAGGTGGCGAAGGTTGCCAATATGGGACAGGCCAGAGCCTAACACCTGAACAGGAAGCCACAACATGCAAGTCATACCAGACCACATCTTCTGAAACCCATTCCAAACTGAGTGCAGTTACACTTATTTCAGAATCTGTGCCGTCACAGCAGGCAAGCAGACAGCGTGCCGGCAGAGATGGCCAGCACAATAATCCAATCCTCAGCTGAGCAGGGTAATAGGAGCCAAGACTGTTGATGTGACCATGATCACAACCACTGAAGCAAACAACAGAAGCAGGTATGGGACAAAACGCCACAGAAGCCCAAGGATCCAATGAATTTGGAGACAGCATATCAGCAGTCTCAAGCACTGAAGTATAGCAGAAACTGTGAAGAAACTGATCGCAGGTCACGGCTGGAAATGGTAAATCAATTGAATTACTGTACTGTTTTGCAATATGAGAAGCATGTTGTATTACAGTGTTGCCATGCTTATAACAAGCCTGTGATGCACTTGACCCAATAGCAGCACGTGCTTGAGCGCAGCAGACCAACGGCTCAGTTGAGTGCACCTCTAAAAATCTTTATGCACCAGGTGTCGACCACTGTAGGCAAGGCGCCTTGGGGTCCCAAATGTGCAAGCCACTGCGTTTGCATGTTCAGAGAGCTCCGCAGTCTTTGGCGCTGCCGGCATATAACAGGAGGTGGGGAAAAATTGCTCACCTGTCCACAGCAGCTTATGTTGAGACGTTCAAGACAGGGAAAACGGCAGCCGATTGTCTTTCCATCGAAGACTCGTGGATCCAGTTCGCGACATGCTTCTCCCACAGCCGTGCAGAAATGCCAGCAGGATTGGCGCAGAGCTGCCACCTGATATCGGTAGCCTGACGAAGATTCAGTCCGGTTCAACAGCCTTGTGGTCCAGAAAATGCAGCGTGCAAAATAGATTCTGCTTGCACCAAGGCATGGAGGCATGGACTACAGTGTGACTGCTGCAAAGTGCCTCTCGCACAAGTGGAGCAGCGACAAGCCACTTTTGTTATTGATCTGGAACCATCTTCTGCAATTTTCCACAGCATTCGGGTATGCCAATTTGTCGCCCCAGACTGCGATCTGTTTGTTGTGTGCCTTTTGTGAGGGCTGGCAATATGAGGAGACCTTCCTCAGTTGCCAGAAGCTGTGAGACAATGCATCCGAAGATTGTATTTTTAACATGAAGAAAAATACGCCAACAAAACATGGACATCAAGGAAGAGAATCGGCTCAATTCACGTTTTTTTGGCTTCCCAGGGAGGCCACACACCCGAATCACAGGCACTGGGCAAAGGGGGGGAGAACACGTGCGATTTGGGACGCGCTGAAGCACATCATGACATACAAACGTGGCGTCCATCTCAGGAACTTCCAATCGAAAGCTTTTATGGCTCGCTGTGGTTGTCAATGGACGTCCTCGTCAGGCGCTCGTCGGCGCCCCAATTTCCATAACCAGACTACGTAACTTCGGCCGTTTGCCCCTTGGCGCCGATCTAGGTCAGCCGGCGGCCTCAGTGATCACTCTTCGTGGCGGCTCACCGTGCCCCTTCCGCTTATGGCGACGACCCGCCTCAGAGCGTGCGGCGGCATTCTCGTCCAATCCACGCCCTCCTGCCGCGCTCCGTCCGTTTCCATGCTTGGGCTGCAGCCGCCCCTTGTGTCAGGCAGCGCGTCCGTGGTGTTGGGACTGGCGAATTCTGTGCCCGTCGACCACGCAGGCCCAACGCTCCCGAGAGGGGGCCCAGTGGGGATCAATCATGCTCCGCCACAGCGACAGTTTTTCTATTTCTGTCACGTTCAGTGTTTTCGAAGCTATTGTTTGTCTTTCAGACAAAAATGGGGGTAATAATTAGCAATTGCCGAGAACGTGACGCTGGAGCGATATCGCTCATCGACCGCACGCGGCGGCCGCCATTCTTGCCGAATCTTTGCTGCAGCCTGGCCGGCAGAACAGTATGGGCGTCCTAATAAGAGCGTCTTTATCGGTCGGTGCTGTTGCACCGGCGTAGCTATCCACGAACGGTTCTCATTGGCTACCGCGCCACCTTACTAAGGCGGCATTTGCCGAATAGCACCGGTGCTATTGCTCCTCTGTGCGCATCCGCAACTGTTGGTGTTATTCCTGCGCCGAGCAGCATCACGGCAGCAGTACAGTGTTCTGCACGAATAGCACCGTGTGCTATTCTGGGGTGCTATTTGGGCTCGAGCGGTGCAATTCGGGCCCAGAATAGCACTCCTCGGTGCCGAATAGCATCGGCGGTGCTATTGGGGTGCATTGCTCCCCAACCGTTGGAGCCTAATGATGGTTCTTTGACGTACGGTGCTATTCGGATAGCCGAACAGCACCGCCGGGACACCGATAAGATTTCCTAAATCTGCACAAGTGCGTCGCTCGACAAGATCACGGCTGCATCTTTTCCAGCACAAAGGGCATGGGATTGAAACTTTTCGTTTCCCTTTGGTTGACCGCCTGCGTCACGTATGGGGCATTGCAATTGTAAACCACTCGGGGGTCGCCATTGGACCGCGTGACCCTGTACGGTGGTGGGATGTATCCTGACCCCAAACGACGCGAAAGCACCAGTTTTGCTCGATCGCATGAACCCGACAGTCCTGTGTGTCGTGCACAACCATTCGCCTGCAGTAAGCTCCCCCCCTTGTCCTGAGATTTTTGGATCGTATATTCGTTCAAACAGGCAAATCAAAAAGAAAAGAATAAAACCAAATATTTTGTTCAGAAAATAGCGAGAAGTGATATTTGTTCAGACAGTGTCAGACCATGCCCATTAGAAACTCCGCGGTTAGGAGCATTGCGTTGCACGCCCCAGTTGGGCTCTGGCGAGCATCGACATGGCAAAGGAACACGAGTTCGAGTTCTTTGGGCCCTGGCTGGGGCCGTTGGGCATCGTCTTCGGCCTGCCCTTTGTGTGCTACGCTGCCGCAGTTGGCTCCGCTTTGGGACGGCTGCCGGACGTGCCGACGATCATGGGTGCGGTGGCTAAGGGATGGCGCCCCACGCTGGGCACTGTCGCAGCCCTGGCCGGCTGGATGGCGGTCACGGCATGCCTGCACGTGGCGCTTCCCGGTCAGATCTGCGAAGGGGCCGTGCTAGCTTCTGGAAAGAGGCTCACATACAAATTGAACGGTGCGGCGAATGTTGCGAATAGGGAGTTCTGTGTGGCCTTGCGCGTTCACCTCAGCGCAGGAAGCAGACTGGGGGTGGGAGGGGACAATCTGGCGAAGGAGAAGTTTTCGTGCACGCCTTGATCGACCCTTAGATGACGCTATTAGCAACCTTGGCAGTTCGCATTTGAGATTGTTCCCATGACACGCCTCCCCTTTTGCCTGCCTTGAAACAACCAGCATCGTTCACATGCTCAGTGATTTTTTTCATGTGTATAGAAACCCTGCTGCTTCAGCAGCAATGCTGTGAATTGCACTGTTGCACTTCCTGTGGTGCAGAGGACCATGGACATCTGCTACATTCCTTACTGGTTTTGTCCAAGCTACAGTTGGCAATCTACTTGTGCACACATGACTCCCTGCATCTGGACTGCAGGCTTCAGGCTTCTTATGTTGGTGTACCCCACGATCTTCTACTTGGCATTCTTCACCCCTTACTTGGACCTGGCATGGGTGCATGATCACTGGCTGTCCATCTTGTCTACTTCCATCTTGCTCAGCTTCGCTCTGTCACTCGCCCTTTACATTGCCTCTAGACGTGAAGGGACGCTGCTGGCAACGGGTGGGCAGACAGGCCACCTTTTTTACGATTTCTTCATCGGGGCCGAGCTGAATCCCAGGTGTGATGGCACCCTGCCATGCCCTTGTCGTCACAGTATTCGTTCCACAGATCAAGGAAACAGGCTGCCAAAAGTGTTGTCAAAAAGTGAATTCTGAGTATGTCCACAACATCGAATGTGTCAGACACTGCAGTTCCCAATCATCAAACAACCTGCCTGCCTGCTGTGCACATTCCCTGTACACGATTCTCCAACGGGACCAGAACACCTTATCTTCTGTGTGGTCATGCCAGGATTGGAAGCTTTGATCTCAAGGAGTTCTGTGAGCTCTACCCAGGTCTGATTGGCTGGGCGATCATAAACCTTGCAATGGCCCACAAGCAGCTGCAGGTTCTCGGGCGAGTGACCAACTCCATGGTTCTGGTGAACGCCTTTCAGCTGCTGTACGTGGTTGATGGCCTGTGGTTCGAGAGGTCTATCTTGACTACCATGGACATAACGACCGATGGGTTTGGGTTCATGCTGGTGTTTGGAGACCTTACTTGGGTTCCCTTCATATACTCCCTACAGGCAAGGTACCTGGCATCAAATCCACAGGTGGGCACGGGCATCAATTTCAATATCCATTTTGGCACCAATGCGCAGTCATTTTGGCAGTTGCATGGAAGACAGTACTTCAGGAGAGATCTAGGACCTGATTGTCATGTTCAGTTTCCTGCCCTCTTCTGCTGGCCACCAACTCTTACTTGTTGCTATTGCCAATGGGGCCTGCCCACTTGACGCCATGTACGTGGTGGGTGGCCATGCAGTCAGATGCTCGAGATTGGGTTTTGCTGGCACTCAAGCTTTTGGGAGAAATGGAATGTTCCACATGAATTTTCTTAAATGATATAGGACTGGTATACTGAGATGGCCTCATGTCCTGCTTGCTTTTGACTGTTGTCTGCTTTCTTTTTTGTGGCCAATCAGCAGTGCATCAAAAACAAGTCAAACAACAGCTGTCGGGATTGCCAGTGGGGTGGACCCGCTCATTTCCAGACAATGTGCATTTCCTATTGAAAATGTTCTGGTTGATGATTGGCGTTGCCAGGTGTGAATTGCCGTGGACTAAAATGGTTAAAGGCCGTCATAAACAATCCCCTTGCACCTTGCAGGAGATGACTGGTGCAGAAACACCCATTCAGTGTGCAATTTCCCAAGAAAGTTGGTGTTGCCAGGTGGATCTTTGCTTGTGCAAGTTGCTCCTCAAAAGCAGCAAATGATGGAAATGGAAGATACAACTGTGTGGTTTTGAGTCCTGCCTTGACTGTGACGGACAAACAGCTTTTCCCTGCATCCTGACTAGCCATCCAGGCAAGCGCCACAGACAGATTCCTTGTCTGCTCTGTCACATCAATCAGACAAGGTGCAGCAGCACATGATGGCAAAGTGCTGGAGCTACGCAGTGGAAAATGTCCCCAAGTGCTGCTTGTTTTATGTGCCTTCAGCTTGCTTGTGCATGTTAGATGCTGATTCCCTGAAGTGCTCATTGTGCAGATGTAACCGCTGGTGTTTTTGTACTGGCAAATGCATTGGCTATGTTACCATTTGTTAGGTTGTTTGTGGGTGCAGGACCTGTCACTCACCTATTCTGCATTGGTGATGGCTCTGAACGTGCTTGGCTATGCTGCGTTTCGCGGAGCAAACTCACAAAAGGATCAGTTCCGACGTGACCCACAAGGGCCCTCTGTGCGGCATCTGAAGACTCTCAAAACAGAAAGCGGACGCCAATTGATAGTGTCCAGCTGGTGGGGCACTGCGCGACACATCAATTACACAGGGGACTGGCTCATGGGGTGAGCGTTGTGTTTCTTGCAGTCCCAAGGTTGTATCACTGTGAAAACTGCAGGTGCTGCTTCCCTCCCGATTTAAGACCTGCATGTTCTGTCAGCAGGACAGCGCAAGGCGATATAGGGCCCCAAAGAGTATTTATAACAAAATTAAAAGGGCAAGAACTCAGTGTCATAGAAAGTGAGCACTTCAGGGTACCCTTCCAAATCAAAGATGTCGTAATTCGTCTTGTTTTGTACGTTTGATGAAATGGTTCAGAATGGTGGCTCCAGAAACATGTGCTGTGCTTCCTGTGATGAAATTTCCAGCCTCTTGAATCTTGCAAGTGGATGAACAGCTCCTGTCCTCATTGTCTCGATCTTTGACAGATTTCTAGATTATTTTGTAATGGTTGTGAATATGTCAGAATCAATGCAGTGCAGCATGCATGGTCAGCTCTGTCTGTGCCATCAGCAGCCAAAAAGCTTGCTGAGACGATCTAGATGTACATGTTCTACTGTATTTGGTGGTGGTGCAATGCAGTACTATTAATGTCTAATCCCTTTTTAAGAGGGACCAGTCTAACTTAGACTGAAACTGGGTTTGAAGTCCAGAATTTGGTCACAGGAGGCTCTTGTTCTTCACCCATGTGCACTGCTGGCACAGGTGCTGGCAGCAAGCTGTCCCTACCCCACACCAATATCCCATATTCCTCCATCCCAGTTTCTCTATTTTCGGTGCTTTATTATGTTGTGTGCCTTTTGTGCAGGCTTGCATGGTGCATGGCTTGTGGATTTTCCTCCATTGTGCCATACTTCTACGCCGTGTATTTTGCCACTTTGTTAGGTATGTTGAGGGTAATCTACCAGCAAGTGTCCATTTGCTGTATTTTGGGATATTTCCATACATCATATTCGCTAGTGCAGAATCAAAACATTGCAAAGGACTGCTGCCCATAGAATAGAATGACTGATATGTTAATAAAGGAGCAGCCTTTCTTCACCATTTTGGGAGAGCTAAGTATAGAAATCACAATCCCAAACTGCCTGCCACTTATTGTGGAATGGTCTTGAGCTGCATGGACAGATGCAACCTACACAATGTGCCCTTTTCATCCTGGTGTTGTGGGATTGCAGAATACTGAACCAGAGGCGAATGCGTTGGCAAACTTCTACCCTCACCTTGTCCTTCTGCTGTATTTGTTGATGTGAAATGGAGCAGTGCTGCAACGCATTGAGAGTCAACTTGAAAATCAATAACCAGCACAAAACATGAGAGCTCCCATGAACAGGGCTTGTACATATTCTCACAGCCTGCCAGGCAAGCCAATGACCCACGTTCTTTTGTGCCCACAGTGCACCGTGACATACGAGATGGGCAGAATTGCCAGCTAAAGTATGGAAGCGACTGGAAGAAGTACTGCTCAATTGTTCCGTACCGTTTCATTCCTTATGTTTATTGATAGATCTTGGCCATCATGGGGAAGACGTGCACTGGGTTCTCTGGAAGCTGGTCGTGCAGTTGGGTGGCAAGCCTGGGATGGTGTGGTGAACTGGAACAAGGCTCATGTTAGTCGTTGTGTAGCAAAGCCACTGAATTTTGGTGTTCTTGTTATTGCTATTTGGCCCGAAGGCTGCTGGTGCATGTTCCTCTCAGCCAGCTTGCTGCATTCAGCACATTCCAGCAACCTGTGTTGTTGGCTACGTACTTCATGCCCACAGCTCATATTGTTTGTGCTGTTTTTAGTGGGCAATGGTTTTGAATCTGGATTGAGCCAATTACTCAAGAACTGGGATAGTTTTGCGATATGGCTGTTTTCTCATGCCTAGCATCTGACAGGTGGTTATTCAGCTGACCAGGCTATTGGCATCTGCAGTAAATCAGATGCACAGGAATTTGTGAGCTCAAAATTCATTCACTGGTGGTGCCAATAGCTGGATACACCTGTGTGAGGTGTGTGCTCCATATTTGAAACCTGCCAATGCACTGCAGCCATGGTGGTCAATTTACCAAAACACAACCGTGTGCTTGCAGTCATACTGTTCATTGACCCCAGCAGTTGAATGTTGCACATGGTCCTCTAACAGACCCAGCACTTCAAGATGCAATACAATTGCATGTCTGGTGGACTTCTTGGCTGCCAAATCGCAGAGAACCATGTTTTACATCTTTCCATGCTGTCATGTTTATCCTCCTCGTCCAGTGCTGGTAGCTTAGCCTACTCGCCGTTCCCCAACAAACGCCCCTTCATTCGATCGAATTGAAGGGGATCCTCAGAATTTTCAGCGTTGGCCAGTGGATCGTCTGGGAATACATGCACCTCTGCCAAGAACAGCACTCCACTCGATCTTCCTGCAGTCTCATTAGAGCCATGTGGCAAAATCCTGTGGCTCTGCCAGTGTGACATCCTTCCATCATTCAATATTACCAGCTGTTTAGGGACGTGCACGACATGCTGAGCGATTTCCTAGCCTCCAGGATGCTGGAAAGCCGATTGACTATGCCATCGTCACTGTTTGGAGATGCTGTGGTCCAGTTAGGTGTGCCAACATCTTCCTTGTCACTCAATGCCTGTGCCTCGAGTATGGCAGCAGTGGGTAGCAGTTGCCCCGTTGTGCTTATTCGGATGGGCAGGATCGAGTTGGAGGGGCTGGATGTACCAGAATTGGAGTGTGACACTGGTGGAGGGGTAGTCTTCTGAGTATATGGGAAGGGTAGTTGTTGAGGTTGCCGTTGGGAACCAACCACAGCTGTTTCTATGCACAATCCAGTCGTGAGTTACAGAAGATGATTGAGCAGCTCACCAAGTGCTGGCATATTTTGAGACGATTGGCATCCAATACCATTGCCTGCTGTGCACATTTTTGCATTTTGTGTGCCAGGTTCTTTGTTGTTGTAAGCTGATCCTGCATTCATGCTGAGCGATCGTGTGCTGAGCCAATGAATTCATCCTTGCACAATTTACTGCTTCAGCAGAATTCACATTCACAGTTCCTCTTGTTGGGCATAGGTTTCATGGGTGTCCTTCAGTGGGGCTCAAAATGCTGCAGCAGCTCCAGCTGGGCACTTCCTAACTGTGCTGGATGCACGTTCAGAAGAACTTACACTGCAATGTGCAGCATGCTTTGTATCCCGGAGCTGAACATTTCCACTGCATCCAAAGTGCATTCGTTTTCTCCATGTACACCGATTCACACTAGCGAACTCGTGGATGGGTCTTCTTTTTTGAGCCCCAGCGTCATTTACAGCACGTTATTGTCCCAATGGGCATTTCCCCAGAGTGTGTTCGCAAACACTGCTGCTGTGCTGCATATTTCAGGTCAATGGTTTGCGTTCGACCTGTGTTTGCAGGGGCATGCCCACCTGTTGCACGGCGGGCACGTAGCTTGCCAGCTGGTGCACTGTCGGCCATCTTTGCATTCCCCCTACGAGCTGTCAGTGTCCTGATCCTTTGATGAAGTGCAGCGTTCTCCCGCCTGAGCTCAGCAAGCTCAACGAAAGCAGCTTTGTTGGGTGTGTACAGGTCCGAAGACTTTGTTCGACAACCAGGACTGCTGTGCCCCTGAGGGTGCTCTTCTTCCTGAAAGTTGTGATCCACTGCCTAAGGCACACCTCATTTTGAAGAACTGGCACTGTGCAAAGTTTTGCAGACCTTGCCGTTTGTGGATATGGCTCTGTGTGTTCATACCCAACCTGGGCAGGAGACCACTGGAAATTCTCTTATGTAGCCTGAGGACCGTAAACTGTACATGGGCACTTTTCAGCTGTGGTTGATTGATTTCCATATGCAGGCAGCGATCAACCATGCCTGAAAAATGCACATGCAGCACACCTGATGGGACACCTTGTTAACAATCCACTTGAGAAAGTCCAGCAGGACCAGCAGCGATGTAGAGCGCTTGCTGCAGATCGGGTCAAGGTCGCATTGCCACTGATGCTGCTGCTGACCACACACCTTGTCATGAGGCTCCTGAATGCCATCGGGACCCATTGAGGCTACCCTAGCTATCCATCCATCCATTCTTGTAGTCTTTCCTTGTCCCAGTGGTCTTGCTTTCGCTGCCCCTGACCTCCCTCCACTCCCTTTTCTCAATGTTCCAGCTTCTGCTTCAGTGCATGACTCTTTTGGTGAATCGGTAATGATGCTTTCAAGGAATCCCAGCCTGCACATTGCAGAACCAAGTGTCGTTAGGCTGTCAGGTGCACTGACAATTGAAACTGGTGGCGTTCCTTGTGCACCTCCGTCGGTAGATGCTCATTGTCTGAGTTGAACAAACTACTGAAGTTCCACAGTGCAGCCCATGAGGTGCTGAACTACTGTCTCATGCAGTTATCTGGCTGTTTGGTAAGTCATATCACTGTGATTATCATTGTGACATGGGTGGGATGAAAATTGGCTTCTATGCGTATGGCTCATGAACAGATGAGATCTAATGGGTTTTGGCAAACTACCGGAGCAAATGGCACCAATGACTATGTGGGCATCCTGTTGCAGCTGCACTTGGGACGTGTGACAGGACTACGTAACAAGTGGGCTTTATTCCACAGCTGTAATCATCCCTTGTGCAGCTGGTAGAGCGGCATACCACATCAGGTACAACAATCTTGACAACATGGACGGCGATGATTGCGCCTATGCTCAAAGTGACTGGTACCGGCAGGAAACTGTGCCATTCACTTGTGCCCAAAGGTGTGAATGGCGCACCCACGAAGCGTCTGACACTTTGGCGAATTGCCATTTTCACAGGACGTCAAGCTCAACCGTGCCAATTAAATGGTATTCCGCTCAGCATTGATACTCTCTGCCCTGAAGGAATACTCGCGCCCCAGTTTTTCCTGGAGGGGCTTTGAAAATTCGCACCTATCACGGACATCAGCGTTCTCAATTCGGAGGGCATCATTCTCGATCATCATGGCCTTGTTGCGCCCTAGGAGGTCGGAGTATGCATGGCGGAGACTCTCGTTGTCGCCCATCAGCTGCTTGAGGCAGTTGACGCTCTCCACTAACTTTTGGCCCAGCGCCTGGACACCATCCTTGTTGCTCCGATTCGCATCAAGGCTGCACGCGACTATTGCCTCTAGATTGTGGTCCTCACAAGCACCTGTTGTCTGATTGGCGGCGCCTGTTCTGGGCACCAAGGTGGACCAAGGTTTGAGAAGTCGCCATGACATTTTCACAAGGGCGGATGCCATGGATACCTGAGCTGCCCAGCACAAATATTTGGGCGTGGACCTAAATCCCTCCTGGTTTAGGACGATCCAACTGTGCATTGGATAGAAAAGTGCACACCGATGAGGGAATTGCCATCTTTCGCAAGCAGAAGTCAACAATACCTTACGCCAGTTTTCATGTACAACACTGGTTCAGGGTGGTGGACAAGGCGTGGTATCCGGGTTGTGTTCTTCTTTGCAGCAATCCAGCACTGGCCAATAGGTGAAAGACAGTGATTTGTTATATTTGATGTAGTACTACTGACAACTAGTCTGTGAGGTTTTGTGCCGCGTGGACAGTAGCGGTATTGCCTGTTTGCAGGGAACGGTGTATGGAGAGCGATGGACGGTGTACCGACCTTCCAGAGACACGCTATCTGGTATGTAAACCGGCCGTGCCTTTGACAATTCGCTCCGGAGCAATTCTATTTGCTGACGGAGCTGCCTGATCTGGCGAGTCTTGGGGTCTTCATTAACATGAACCTGGGCAAAAGCACAACGATAATCATCTGAGGAAACATAGCGGCTGATGTTTGGAAACCCCTGGCAGGACAGCATGAAGTAGGTAATGAGTATGATGAGGTAGGGACAGCGAAGCTCACGATGTCACCAAGGTATCATCTGATGCCTTTGGAGCCAGTCATGAACAAAACGCTTTCCCAGTCCAGGTTGAATTTTAACCAGTTTATGAACGCTTCCCTGGCGCACTGTCAAACATCTAGCTCCTAATACGGCCAAATTCGCCTCCCAACGGTGCCACCAAAAAAAAGAGCCATCGCTGCCCCAGACGACAAGGCTTTCCGCACACACGAGCGAACATTCTGCACGGTGCTGTGGCACGGGCATATGAATTGCGATGAAGGCGGTGCGACGCACCACAGCAAGGCACGCGATGTGGACCGGATTGCAGGTAGCAGGATCCCTGCATTGCAGTAGCGAGATCTCGAGGTTCTGGCGGAAAAGAAAAGAATCGTCGTGACCAACCTTGTTTGTGATGCTCCTTGCTTTGCTTGCATAATCCAGCGTGCTCAGATTCTCGTCGTAATTGGCGTCTCCAGGAGCGAGGCATGCAATCATCAACGTCAGGGATGAGCCGCCCAGGGAGCCCTTCAGCAGGCATGTCAGCTTGGAGTCCCTGTAGGGCACGTGGCTCTGGCGGCTGCCGTCCACAAGAGCAGAGATGACCTTGCGAAGAGTGAACAACGACTTGTTGATGAAGATGCTTTCTTCCCTGACATTGCCTGAACCCGAAGGAAGTTCTTAAAGGCGCGCAGTGCATTGGGCAAGCAGACGTTCAGACGTCTTGGTGGCACCGCCATTCTCGTCCACTGCGCCCCACCAAGGTGTGGGTGCGACTATGTACACCAGAAAGACAATTCTGTTGCCACCACGCCAGCTTCAACTTCAGATCGAGGCGTTGCGTTTTGAAGTTTAACCTGGACTGGAATCTGGGAATATCACAGGGTACTGAAGTTTATGGTTGCCATTGACATCCTGGGGGCTTGATGAATTTCTGCAGTCCATGTTGGAAAAGTTGAGGCCACTCTTGGTAAATGGAACGATGAATGACCCGATTTTGGTGGCACGGCTTCATGCACACGTGTTTCACAAAAAGCTTCACCTCGTGCACATGAAGTTGGTTGGTTGCAAATGGAAACTCTCTGCTGTCAACCCTCAAGCCAAGTATGGGGACAAGAAGCAGAAGTCGGACTCGCAGTTCACATTGTACTTTCGCCATCAGTTGCAGGCTGGCACCGCGTCCCTGACTCCACAACTATTGTCACTTTGGCAGCCCAATCGCATTGGCATTCATTTTCAGAAATGCGCCCCAATTCAAACAATTGCAGTCCCTGGACGAGCCGTTTTGGTCACTGAAACAGTGTATCAGTACTGCCCCGTCACACACAGCAGGACCATGTCGTGTTCTCATTACGATGGTGCGATGCGGTCGATAATGTATGTTGCCGTGACAATGCGTTTGGGGCCTCTTTCCCCGGCGGCCGTCGCACCTGACGTCTCCCCTGCCATTGGCGTTTTCTCTGACCCAGCCAAGTCGACCAGCGTGAGCTTCGAAGTGACAATCTCCTCTGGCGAAGAAACATGGCTGATGTCCACCTCAACTGAGAACACGACGTGGGAGCGGCTCGACGCCAGGTTCATTCTGTGGCTCGCTATCACCTACCGAAGTCCAGATTGTGGTCTAGATTCAACAATAGATCGATTGTTACTCTTCTGCAAGGATTTGCCATGCGCCTGAACTCTGCCAGGGGATGCTCCTTCCTGGCTCCGTTCTGCGAGCCAGCAGGGTGTTGGTGAAGTTGCCCTACAGCAGCTTACGTAGCCTGCTATTGTCTCTCAAACCATGTTTCCGAGTTGTTTGACCTTGCGTTCGCAGTTTGCAGGGATAGAGCTGTACCAGGGCTAGCACTATTGATGCAGCAGTAGCAACACATTTGGACTAACGGCACCGCACTCTGCTCTGGATTGCTTGCTCACAGTTTCAAAAGAATACTGAACTCCGCGGTGTGGGGCACAAGATTGTCGCCTTTTCGCCTTCATCGAACATAGCTACGACAAGTCATTTGCTGCAGAAACTGCCGCATGCCGCAAACGCGGCAATCTACCCATGCATGTATTCAACACTTTTCATGACGAAGGACGACGGCAGCATGGAAGCAGACTCCCGCGGCCCTGATTTTGAAGGCCGCACCTTACTCTTGACGCCCCTCTTGAAGTGCGTCATGACCTCCTCCTCAGATACACATTCGTACTTAAACAGGTTCTCGAGGTAGAAGTCCCTCCTTCTACACCACCGCATCCTCAGTCCCGGCCCCAGCCTTCTGCCCTGCTCATTGCCGGCCTCTCCTCCCGGCCAGGGACAGCGGGACATGGAAGCCGGGTTCAGCAGGTCGTAGGCCTGTTCCTTGTAGACTTGGAAGTGGGAGCACTTCACCGTGAATCGCTTCTCGTGAGACCTTTCCCTGATGATCCGGAAGAGGAGGCTAACTGCGCGCGGGACGACGCCCAGTTTCGAAGACGGGCTTGCCGTGCACTGCGGCCGGGGCAAGGACTTGGGTCCGACGCTCCTGTAGTCGAAGCCCTCCATTGTGTGGGTCTTACCCGAGCCTGTGCTCACAATTCTTACGTTGACATTCTACAGAGCAGAAAGATCGATGGCAGCTGTGCAGTTTCCTCTGGGTTCGTTTCAGCAGAGTCCATGCTAAGGTGACGCCAATCAGGCGCTCATGCGTACGCTAAACACTTGATGATAGGCAGGACATATGCAATGGGGACAAATGCATCTGAGTGACTGCACACCGCAGACAGCAGATACGCTTGGCCGTGGTACGTTCCGCCATCTTATTATGAGGGAGCTCGTGTGGCATGCTTCGTTCTGCAAAGGTGAGAAGAATAATGTGCAGCGCCCTGGCCAAGCGCTGCTCACCCGTCTGCCCGTATGCAAAAATCGTCGAGCTGTATCCGTCCAGCACAGCCGTCACGAGCATGGGAATTCCCGCCTCTTCAAAGACATCTGCCTGACCATAACTGCATTCAGCTCCATTAAACCAACATGTGAATGCCGGAGTGGGGAGCTGAGGCAAGAAAGCAAGATCCCCAGGTGCCTGACCTGGGCGGCGCACCAGCGGCATCGAACGGGTCGTCAAGAGAACAAAGGGCAAGACGGGCATCGTCAGCCTAAATTATGCGGGGCTGTGCACATGGTTAGGTGCGTTCGGAGGAGACGCAAAATTGTCGTTTCGATGCATTTTCTTGCCAGTTTTGGTCATTTCACTTCAAATCAACTGTTTCCTGATCTCCGACAAATGATTCTTAGCGAAGGTTTCGTCAATGCAAAGCCCCCAAGCGTCTCGCATGCTGGGCAACCTCGGCAACATAAATGTCAATGAATTAGGCCAAAATGTCAACAATTTCGACAATGGCGTAACAATCCATTGACTCAGAAGCCCGCAACTCAGCGCAGTACTGTTCCACTGGGCTTTCACTCATGCTGCCCCGTTTGGGACAGATTCTGGAGTAAATTGCCTATTTTCCACAAAAAAAGATGTTGTGAATGTAATGTAAAACGTATCTTGTATGCTTATGTACTATGTCGAAAAACGGGGACAAACCGTCTGATTTTGACTGCATTTTTGGTACACACGAGCTTTATGTTTTAAGCAGTACTCCTGGCATATTCCGAACAGTCGAATCTCGATTTGAGGCATGGACCAGCCGCGTCTGCAACGCCACTCGCGGTGGGGCGGTCACCTGGGAGGTGGGAGCGCCAAGAACCTTGTCGAAGCAGAAATTTTTAACCATGTTGACCTTGTTCCCGGGCGCAGTGAGGCCGATAGTACCGTTTTTGGCGTCGGGCTGCAGCAGCTTCACCGCCTGGCCGGCTTCTTGAGACAAAAGCGGCCTCACCCGCACCGCCACCATCACGTTCTTGTGGCCCTCCCGCGCGTCCTGGCCTCTGGCAGCCATGGCTGCCAAGAGGGTGCCAGCAACTGCCCCAGCAGAATGTGTCAGACTGATGCACTGGGCGCAGCGTCTTGTCCGTCGGAGGAGACGCCTCCTCCAGCGAACCACCTTCTCAGCTTGGCACTGTTGGGTGTGCCGCAATTGAGCAGCTTTATACGACCCGTCGCTCAGTGGCTGTTCCAGGTGGAGCCCTCTTGAAAGGCTCTGGAGGCGGCACGTCGATTGTATTGTGCTGCGCAAGTCGCCTGGAAAGCATGCAGCGCTTATTGCCTCCAAGAGCTGGGCAGATGTCTTTGCCTGGCAACTAGTGAGTTTGTGCCTGTGCGTGTCAGATGTATTGGGATGTTCACCATGGCGGGGGGCAGGTTGTATTTAATTCTTTTGTTGCAAATTGGCGTTCACAAGATGATGCGGCTGTCCGCAATTTGCAGGCGATAATGTGTATGTAGTACATACTATGTACGCATTCAGAGCGTTTTGCTATCCCGCGTGCATGTGAGCTTCACTTTCTCGTTCTCCACCTGCGCCCAACGCACACAAAAGCGCTCAAAGAAGATCAAAGTAAGCGCATCGAAGATGTGCGGATGTGCTTGATATGAAAGCTTACTCCTCCTGGTGAATCGAATCTTTTGATTGCATTTGTCACACAAAAATGACAAAGCACTGCCCTGGCACCTTAGAGGCGGTGTTGGGCATGAATCTCCGACCGGTGTTGCTGATCTTATCACATTGTTTGTTCAGCGTCACACAGAATTCCCTCCCCCCGGCTCCCGATAACCCTCCCATCTCCCAAGAGAAAGCAATCTCATGTCTCATCCCATTTCCTAGCAATGTAGCCAATCCACATAGGAAATCCGTGGCCAGGCCATAGCTCCCCCCCACTATGCAGTCCTGGTGAAAAAATGGCGCATATCCGGGAAAGTGTATGCAGGCCCTAGGTTTGCCCTCCACCCTTTCTCCCCCACTCTTCCCTCCCCCCCAACCCAGCCCCCACCCACCCTACCCCGCCTCTGGTTTCCCACTACACGTGTGTCTCACTATCGTTTACATCTGAGCCAAATACCACCAGAGTCGTGGAGACCAGCATCGATGGCTATCCGGTGTTATAAGGCAAGCCTCATATCATGCAGATTGCAAACAGTGCCGGTACACTCAATGCCCTACCTGGAACGGCAATCCCAGGGAGCCCTCCCCGTGCTTGTGCACCCTCCATGTTTCGCCAACAGAGGAAGGGAAGGGTATGTTCCTTTACAAAAGAGGGTTCTTTCCCCATCAGAAATTCCTTTTCCTTACAAATACGATCATTTTCACAGCAACCTGGAATAAAGCTGTTGTGCTAAGATATGACCGAGGGAAACAAGCGTGGTTGGCATGTTTTGCACACATTTGGGCGATGTGAACTGACCATATCATATGCTCCTGGAGTTGTGCAAACGGTGCAGACATTTCGGATGCGCAATTCCTGTGACCCAACAAGGCTTTCCTGTTATCCGTTCGAGCGGTGGAGATTTAGTGGTGATATTACGATGCAAACCCTGGAAGAACATTTTGGACCTGAGCTTCGCCACCATGTGCCAAACGCTTCAATTTCACCACAGCCGAAGGAGGCCAGACTGCCCACAGACTGGCATCTGGCATCTTGGCCAGTACAGGGCAACAACCAAATAAGTTCAGAATCATGCATCCTGAGCTGTCCCTCAGATGTTCCACCAATGAATCTTTCAATAGCGATCAGAGCAGGATTACTATCCAATCGTCTCGTCCCACAGTGATCCTCTTCGATGGGCTCCCTGCTGTTCTGCTCTCTGCTCAAGTTGACGAGCTGCAAGACAAAAATTGGAATGTTCCAGAAGTCAGAGCCGCATGCGATTGTGTAGCGATACATCCGAACACATGTTTGGCAGCGCTACGGTCGATACGGTGCATATCACCTAAGTACTGCTGCCACAATCCAGATCCAAAAACAGGAGTTGGCATCGCCCGATCGCCCATCGCTGCACTGGGCCTCTTCGCTATGCGACGGTCGTTGCCCCTCCCGCGGGGAGCGGCTGTCCCACCGGGCAGCGTGCCGCTGAAGAGGGCGACTGTCGTTAGAACGGGGCGGCTGCGGCGCGTTCCTCCGCGTTGTGCTCTGTCGCCAAGTAAGCAATTCGCTGATGGTCTTGCCGTTCGATGTCAATCACGCTGTTGCCTTGTCGCTGGGCTATTGGCCGATTCGACAGGAAAGTGGCCGGCAGCTCTTGGATGCAGGGATTTTCTGCCTCTTGTTCACCGTGGATTGCGTGGGCGCCCCCAAAGGATGCAGCCGTTGGACGAGGAGCAACATTCAGTGGTACTCGGTTTTTTGTGCTGATCAGGCACCGGAGGCTGATCGAAGTTCAGAAACAGAAGGAATGCGCCTGAAAGCATTTCGACGGTGCAGCGAACATACAAACAACTGCTGTAGTATCGTGTTTGTGATGATGTGGTAGGACAAGATCCGCATTTGTGCTCAAGTTTTGTCCACATTTGCTACCAATGCGCGAATATTGTCGATACTGAAGGAAATGGCACACCGTATCAAGGGATGTAACTTGCAGCACGTCGTACTGAGCGGACGCAAATAGCAGAATGGGGATTATGCCCAGAGAGTCGATGGGACGTGGCAAGGGCAAGTACAATTAGCACCAAGAAAGTCACTGGACTGGTGCTTCACTTCGAAGTAGCCCTCTCACAAAGGAACCCTGCACGTTTATGCTGAGTCTTGATTCCAGAATCTAGTTGCAACCTTTGCCAGGATATGTACAAAATCCAGGAAGAGATCGAATATTGTCAATCTACAATCATACCTCGTGAAATCTACACATGATCTATCTGCAGGCGCTGCAGTGCTGATGTTGTTGCATTGCACGTTGCTCAGGTACACCCCTGGCCCTGCACTTCGGCGAGTCTACCATCATCCTTCCCTTCTCCTTTGAGGAAGCACGGAATCTGGGCAAGTCCATTCAGGCTCTCATAAAGACGTTTGCCGAAAAGCAAGAAGCTGAGAGACCAAAGAGGTGGGACATGATGGAATACAGGTACAAGAGCGAGGGCGCTGATGATGCTGTGTCCTTGTTTGAGGTCTTCTGCAACCCAAATGCACACTCCAGTGCATTCGACGCCAAACTGCTCGTCACTGTGCAGGCGCCAGGGGGTTTGAAGATGACAACTGAAGGGAGACTCAGCAACGTGAAGGCCGATTTGGCAGGGTACTTGCAGCAGCACAAGCCTTGACAAGGAGCTGCTGTTCAAGGGTGCCCTGTGGGAAGTGTTCCCATGCAATGGGGTGGACCCTAGATGGGGCAAATGTTTAAAAGACGCCACCCAATGCAGAGTGCTGATTTGCACCGTAGAGCAGCTACCTTCATCTAGGGAGTGGCGTCGGGGGCAGCAAGGCATTCTATTCAAAGCAATGTAGCTAAAGTGCAGGACGAAGAAGGGATTGTAGTACAAGCAATTGTAGCAATGGTGCCAAGAAGAATGGGGCTGTATGCATCCAGAACTTTGGGAATGATGTGCACAAGATTTTTTGAACCAGTATGACTTTTCTGATTGAAGGGTTTTGGCAAACTTCCGTTAGATTCTGACCCTCAATTGTCAGCAATGCAGGACTCCTGATCTTTCACTGTCACGAATCCAAGTGAATTGTCAGTTTTAACGGCGAACACACACATGGAAACAAGAGTGTTTACATGCGGAAGCGTGGACAGCTTTAGTGGAATTTAGGATGTGTTCTACGCACTTCCATTTCTGCAGAGTTTACCCAAAAGATTCAGAAGATCCATTTGGCTGGGTGGTGCACACATAGCAACACTCCACCACTGCACCACTGCCTGCAAGAGTGTGGGAACACTCTGTGCTCGCATCACCTAACTGCAAGAACACAGGGAACCCCGTTCGCCTGACCAAGCGCAGAAGGTTGATGTGCAGGGAATTGTAGCTGGTGTGCAGTCTCAGCACAAGCCACAGAGAAAGCTGTGCACGGCACCTCTCCTGCACCCTTTCTTGCCGCTTGCACACACATGTGCACCTTCAGGTGTGGCGCCCGCTGCTATGGGAACACGTCTTGAAAAGGAGCGTCAACAAATTCTTGTTCAACGGGGGGTGGCCACCCCTTGATTGCAGACAGTCCCACCTTCCACTGCTGTTTGTATTCGTGTCCAGGGCGCCTTTTCTCCACCTTTTTGGACTTGCTCTGTGCCACCAGACACGCGCGACATGGCGCCCCCGCCACAATTATTTGCCCTCCCGACAACTTTTTGGCTGGAAACACACCTTCAGCTCCAGCAGGATGGCGAAGCGTCCCCCGGTTAGTGAGTAATCCGGTCTGCGGATACCGAATCGGATTGGACTCCCACGGGCCACTGCCGGCATATTCCCCCTTCCCCCACACGTCCTCTGCCCTCCCCTCCCTTCACAGCTCAAATCCCCCCACCCAGATTTGCCCTCCCCATCCCACCGCCCGCTTGTGGCCTTTTTTTCCCCTACCCCCCCTCCAATCGTGGCCTTGGGGCGCCAGCCATCCACGTCACGCGCCATCATCGGGACCCAACACCCCCGCCCGACGGTCCCCGCATTTGGGCGCCCCGGCTGCAACCCACACCGTCCTTTCCGTCTCCTTCGCGTCCGGCCGCCTTCCGCGCGCAGGGATCCGGGCCGCGGAGCCCCCCGCCGCTGCCCCACACCCGCCTCCCCCGATCTCCAGGCAGATTGTCGATTTGGATTGCGCCAATTCGCCAATCTCGACGCATTTCCCCTTCTACAATCCCTCCAAAGTTGCGACCCGGTCACCGCAAGTCGTGGGCACCAGCCGATTGGGCACCGAGACTGGCCGTTGTCATGGCGCGCTCCTGCGCGGTGGAGAAGGGGATGGAGGGCCTGGCGCTGGGCGAGCATCCGCGGGGCGCCCCCCCGCAGGGCCTGGGGGGCAGGTGCGGGGGCCTGGCGCCCGCCGCGCGGTGGCCGACACGCGGGGCCCGGGGGGCGGCCAGGCGGCCCACGAGCCCCTGCGCCGTGTCTTCAGGTGCGCGGAACTCCGCTCCGGGCATTGGATGCCGTGTTTTGGGGGGTGAATGCTCGGATGGCGCGGTTTGGCTCCCGTAGCGCTGAAGTCTAAACTGCGAAGATAGTGACTCATGGTGACGAGGCGAGGCGACGACGCGCCCTGCAAATCGACGTCCCGGAGGGACGCGAGTTGATGAGCTTGTGGATGAAGTGCCGGGATGTCTGCGGGTCCTGGGTGCCCCCCTGGGCCCCGTTGCCCACGGGCGCTGCAGCAGACCTTCGCCACGGCAGGGATGGTGGGGAAAGATTGCCACAAGACAGGACAACGAGGCACAATCCGACTTTTCCTCCGTCTGTAAGGTGGTTTAGCGGGAGCCCCAAGACAAGACGAGGCGGATGCAAAGGAGAGAACATCACGTGTCGACGTAGGATGTCCATTGCCAAACAGCGGTGTGCAAACCAGCAACCCGGGCAACGACAAGAACACGGAACCAATCTGTGAGGCTTTGTCGTTTTAAATGGGGTCGATTTCACGCTGCCGCAGAGCGCCTGATCGCGGACGTTTTCGAGCTGATGGATGCGACCGAGCAGGAGGTGGCGTCGGGCGAGGTGCCGGGAGCGAGAGCCGACGCGGCCCCGGGAGTTGTCCAGGTGGGCGGGAGCGCATCGCTGCGGACGGATCCCGGGCTGCCGGGCCATCACCCGGTTGACGTGCCACTTGGGGGCGTCTTCTACGGCGCGTGGGGGGCCTGTTGTGGGCGTGCATGTCGTCGTTGGCAACTTGCATCCAAACTTGCACGCCATCTGCACGAGCCATTCGCGTCATCAGTGATGGACGCGCAGGCGCTCAGCGTGGCAACTTGCGTCCGAACAGTTTGCCATTCTCATCGCAGTTCTGAGACAACTTTACTACCCGCAGTCGTCAGGCGCCCGCTCGACTGACAGAGTCCACGTGTTGCCTGTATGGCCGGTCGCTGGCCGTCTGGGGTCTCGAGGGCAGTTTGAAGGGGGCAGTAGCAACGCCCACTGGCAGGTGTGCCAAGAGCAGTGCAAGAGTCTCTGTGGTTGGTACATGTTGCTTGTTCCCAACTGGGGGATGAAGTGCAATAGCTTGTTGGTGTACGTGCCATGGCCAGTGTGTCCTGAGAAGATGGCCATTGCAAAGGTATTTCTCGATTCTTTGCCCAGTTATGTCGATCGTGTGCCATGGAAGCACTAACAGACTACTACACTTGTCTCCATCAGCCGGTTCCAGACGATGGTACTCTGGGTCGCAGCCAAATGGAAGGCAGTGTGGACCCACAATTGGTCTCTGGTCTGGGCAAAACGCCACAGCAGATTGCTGCTTCACTGCTGGAGCGGTCTGAGCACCAAAGGGTTGTCCTGGCCACCCGAATTGAACCTGCGGTGTATGCAGCCGTCCGCAAACTGGTCCCAGGTGAGAGAAGTCAAAGAGCTTGGTATGGTTGCACAAGGGCCAGCTGCGATACATATTGGACAGTGTTTTGCAGGGGCTTTCGAGTACCACAGTTTAGACCACGGTCATGCAGTGCTTTTGTCTGTGGCCTTGGGCTTGGAGTAGGCAGGCTGCTCTGGGGCACTGGCAGAGCCTATTGGCAAAGCTGAGCTTTGTTGAAATAGGGCACAGCCACAATCTGTGTTTTGCATCCTACTGGTGGTGCCAGTGCAATCTTCTGTTGTGGCTACGGTAAACGTGACTGGAAGTTGAAAAGTGGACCTGCCATGTCCTGCAGGCCACAGCCGCACCTGCACACTCCAGTTTTGACATTCCTTTTAGTGTCCTTGACAACAACAGCAACAATATGAGCACATGGTGTCTGTCTGGCAATGCAACTTCTGGATGATTGGGCTATTGGGTCCCAATTTGGTGAAATGGGCATTGGAATGAAGTGGAGGCTCCTGTGGCAATAGTTTGTTTGCTGCCGTGGCATGAAATCCAGTCTGGCATGTCCGCTACGAGATTTTAAGCCAGTGTGTGCTGGCACATTGCTGAGTCTTTTGATTGAGTGGCTGTCTGGGACTCCAATGCTACCCCGATAGGCAAAAGGGCAATTGTTTGCCAGAAAATTGAGCTAATGCAGTCAACCAAGCTTTCTGCTGACAAGGATTTTCGGTTGCACAACCAGGAGTGGAGTACCATGGTGGTGCGAAAATCCTGACACTGCGTGTTCCCAAGGAACTGCCCCGGAATGAGCTGCATAGGCTGCCAGGGTCAGTGGCGATCGTGACGTGTGGGACAGCAGACCTCACTGTCGCCGAGGAGTGCAGGCTTGTGGCAGAACACATGGGCTGCTACGTCTACAAGATCACAGAACTGGAAGTTCAAGACTTTCAAAAACTGTTGTCCAATGCGGAAGCCATCCAAGCAGCGTCTGTCGTGGTGGTTGTGGCTGGGACAGATGCTGCGCTACCAAGTGTGGTTGCTGGGCTTGTGGAAGTGCCCGTGGTATGTTGCCAGTTGGCATTTGTCATGGGTTGTGTGAAACTTACCGCAACTGCTCAACAAGTCGATTTCCATCCAGAGTAAACCTTACAGGGGTTGGGGGGTCCTTGCTGTGAATGTGACGCAGCTTGCATGGGCATGCACAGAAATTGTATGTTGCCCTTCTCAACTGGCTAAATTCACGCAGCTGCTGTATTTTGATAGCCAGTCACAAAGCTCTTGGTGTTCTGGACAGTGACTGATAGCTTGGGTATGTTCAGTGGACAGTCATGGAATTGCGCCTCACATCACATGAATACATTGCAGGCATATCTCGCTTCCCCCTAGGGGTGTGACAAGTCAATTGGGGCAAAAGCACTGTCACGTTTGTGTAGCTTTCTTCCATATTAGCACGCTCGGTGCCACAGTCCTGCAATTCACAAATGGTTTTAATGTTTGTGTTGTGGAATGGAGATCATCAGTCGGAAGACATAGCACAGTCCAGACACATTTTCAAAGTTGCATAGGCACCTGTCCTTGCCTTGATACGCTAAGGTACAAGCGTGCTTTGGCAGATCGAAAGCTGTCGTTGTACTTGATACCTGCCCACTTTTGTTCTGCTATGCACTTTGCGAACAACACAATGCAAGCTGAGAGAGACCCTGACTGCACGTGACTCGTTATTGAACAGGTGGTTGTTCCAACGAGTGCTGGGCATGCGACGACCATGGGAGGGGTGGTTACTCTTCTTGCCAACCTCAACAGTGCCTGTCCAGGAATGAGTGTTGTGAATGTGGACAATGGAATCGGGGCAGCCATGGCAGCTGCTCGGATGTTGAAGACAGCAGACAAAATCATTGCCCAGAAATCGCAGCAGGCATTGATGGCAGCAACCACTGGCAACAAAGGGCACTTCGAGCAAAATGGGAATGGGCACAAGCCAGCTGCAGG